>ML685888.1:1375080-1429556 GCA_007922175.1 Pelusios castaneus | reverse complement strand
GCGGCAAGAGGGTGTTGCGGCGCAACAGAGAAATTGATCATGTGTACGCTACTGGCTTTATTGTGCGGCAAGGAGCCTTACCGTGCAATAAAGTGATCGTGTGTACATAGCCTGAGGCCTTGTACACACTACAAAGTTATCGCGCAGTAAGGAGTCTTACCGCGCGATAACAATCAAAGCGTCCACACACTAAATCTTCTTGTTGCGCGGCAACAGCCCCCTTGCCGCGCAACATGTAAACCACCTAAACGAGGGTGGTAAGGCTTATCATGGAACAGTTGTTCCATGGTACAGCCTGTGTGGATGCTTTTTGCGCTGTTGATAGCCTCCCGAAATGTCCCAGAGTGCCAACCGGGCCACTCTGGGACATTGGAGCTGTCAAATATGTCAATTTCACTGCTCTAGCAGAGCAGTGAAACTGAGTATTATAGGAGCTGCCTGGTTTGGCAGCTCCCCTGGACTGAGCTAGGGGGCTGGCCCGAACCGGCTGCTCAGCCCCAGGGCTTCGGGTGGTGGCAGGGGCAGGCACCGCAGCTCCCGCTGCCACCCGAAGCCCTGCAGCCTCCTAGCTCAGCTCCCGGGCTTCGGGTGTCAGCAGGCTCTGCGGTGCTTAAGCGCCGGAGCTTCTGCTACCACTCGAACCCCTGGACTGAGCTGGGGGGTCGGCTCCGATTCAAGCCAGCCCCCAAGCTCTGCTCCCGGGCTTCGGGTGCTGGCAGGCACTCTGGTGTTTAAGCGTCGCAGCGCCTGCTGACACCCGAACCAGCTTGGGGTTCGGATGGCGTGCTTCTGCCACCACCCCAACCCTGAGCTGGTTCAGGTGTCAGCAGGTGCTCCGGCGCTGAAGCCCTGGAGCGCCTGCCACCACCCGAAGCCCAGGAGCTGAGCTGGGGGGCTGGCTCGAACCCTCGCTGGTTTGGGCCAGCCCCCAGCTCAGCCTCGGGGCTTCGCATGACAGCGGGGGCTGGCAACGCAGCCCCCGCTGCCACCGGAAGCCCTGCAGCTGGGCTAGGGGGCTGGCTGTGGGCAGTGCATGTTGGGAGAGGTGCCCACCATGCACTGCTCTTCTTTTGCAAAGGAGCATTCACCGTGTGAATGCTCCTTTGCGAAAGAAGCAGCACGTGTGTACACGAGAAAGCGCTATATTTATAGCGCTTTCCTTGTTCCGCAATAAAAGTTATTGCGGGACAAGTCTGTAGTGTGTACATGGCCTGAGTATGTGCATGTAGGACTGGCTTGAGATATATAACATTGATAAAGTTTTGTGTTGGAAAGGGTATCTTAGCTTTAGCACAAGTTTTTTTGGTTTTAAATTTTTCCTTGAGGGTATAAAAAAATTTAGTTCAGTTTTTTGGCCAGTTTGCTAAAGCATCTAATTCCTTCCAAGTGTGTGTGATCCAAAGGCTTCTTCAAAGTCAGATCAACTTCAGTGGGCTTTGAATCAGGCCTTAAATTGTTACTTTTCTCTAAAGGTTTCAGTCCACATTAATGTTTTATATTTTTGACTGTCACTTGCGAAAGACCCTTAAATGAAAACATCTGTAACACTCTGATTTCATCTGTTCAGTAATTTACATCGAACTGCCTTGTATATCAAAGTGGCCATGCAAAACATACTTTCAGTTTAAGAAGTGCTATTGTGGTATTCCACATGATATGGAAGGAATTTATTTTCAGGTCAATGAGAGATGTGTCAATTCACCAGAGCTATATGGTGGAGGTGGTACAGTGATTCAGGTATTATTTATTTTACTTTTGAGATACAACTTTTGAGTTATCACATATTCAATATTATTACACATATAGTTTTGTATTCTTGCTATGTTAAAAAAGATGTATGAAAGTAATAATAATGGTAAAATCATTGTCTATGTCTACACTGGCAAGTTAGTTCGAAATAAGGATGCTTAATTCGAACTAACTAAAGCCATGGCTACAGTAGGCTTTAGTTAGTTTGAATTAAGGGCTTCCTTAATTCAAACTAATAAGTTCGAATAGGGCTTTAGAAGTAAGGCTTTAATTCGAACTAACTAGTTCGAATTAACCAATGTGGCCATGTTAAATCGAACTAATTTCTTAGTTCGAATTAACCAGCCATTGAAATGAATGGGGATCACTAATTCGAACTAAGCAAGTGCTTGCTTACTTCGAACTAACATTCCAGTGTGGTCGTGTTAGTTCAAACTAACTAATTCGAACTAATTTTAGCAAGTGTAAACATAGCCATTATGTCTACACTGGCAAGTTAGTTCGAATTAAGGAGGCTTAATTCAAACTAACTAAAGCCATGGCTACACTAGGCTTTAGTTAGTTCAAATTAAGGGTTTCCTTAATTCGAACTAATACGTTCGAATAGGGCTTTAGAAGTAAGACTTACTTAGTTCGAACTAACCGGCCATTGAAATGAACGGAGATCACAAATTCGAACTAACTAAAATTAGTTCAAATTAGTTAGTTCGAACTAACTAATTTGAACTAATTTTTGCAAGTGTAGACATAGATGATGACTGCATATATTTTAGTGTCAGCCTGAAAAACAGCTATAAACACTATGACTTGATTACGCAAAAAACATTTGTATTATAAATGACTCCTTTCATATTTTGGAGGTTTGTATTGTTTTATGGATTACAGAAATAGGAGTGAGTCCATGATAAAACCAAGCATTATCTGACAGCTGTTTCTTCTTTTCTTCTGTAGATTATCTTTTGATTTTCTGGAGATTTATTCACTTGGTAGATAATTACCAAATTCAATGCATTAGTGCTCACTCAGGGAAAACTTCCATACATGTCAGTGAATTGAGTCATTATTACTTTTGTACCCAGTCCAAATCTCATTAAAGTCAATGAGAGTCTTGACTTACTTAATGGGAGTTGGAGAGGACTCTTTCAGCCCTATCCAACTGAACTAAATGGGAGGCACTGGTGCTGAAGAAATGCTGGACTGATAGTCAAAGCAGTTACAATATTTGTTACTGGAGCCCCACGGTAGTTTAACACATGGTTAGTTTGGTGCACAGTGAACAGACTCTTCTTGTTGGTCTATTCTTTTCCCAAATATCCTTTAAAGTATTTTTTACTACATTGTAACTAAAAGATTTTCTGATCTTTTATCTTAATTACCATGCAAATCAACTGAAAATAGACAGACCTAAGATGAGATTTGTCAATTTATCTTTTTTTACCTTTGGAGGAAAAAGGGATAAACTTCGCTCCTTCAGTGGGATTAAACATTCATACATAAACTATTTGGACTGTATACAAGGAGTTGTGAGAAACTAGAATGAGGAGCAAAAGGGATGCTATAAATAATTCTACAGTGTAATTAATAGTAATCATAAATTTTGAAATTCCTTTAATCACATTATATGCATTACTGTAGTAGTGATCTCTGAAAATAAAATATTACAGGACTTGACTTCGTAAGTCACCATGGACTGAAGAGTTTGATCTTTGACTATTTAGATTTATTGTGGTTGGAGCTCAGTTATATATTCATTTCCTTGTCCAGATAATACAGGGGTGTTTATACCATATATATTTATTCTTAAGCATGCTTTATACATCATTTGGTCTTTCTGTCACAGGTAAACATTTTCTTCAGAGCAGTGGTGACCTCTGTCTTTTAATGAAACAAATGCATACCTTGAATCTTGTCCCTTGTATAATATTAGACTCCCATGACTTTTCTCCATGTAAACTACCTACCTATAGAAGTTGCAGTGTATGACATTTAGAAACAATCATATCTGCAAAATGCCAGGAAAACAAGGTCTCAGTGCGTCTTGAAGTCAAGTGAAACAAACGGGAATTTGCTGAGTTAAAGATAATGGACTAGATTTTCAAGAAGTGAAAATGCAGCAATGCTGATTTACACCAACTAAAGATTCAGCCCAGCATTTTCAGCTTCCTTTAACAATTCCATGGACTACTATTTATAGTTCATACTTTTTTGCCTGGTCTCATTTTTCCAATATTGGAATCAAATGTAATTCTATCATCTTCTCTACGTTTATTTTTCTTTCCAACAAATGGTTTAAGTGCAGTGGGTAAATGCAGCCCTTTTGTAATTCAGACCAGGCATAAATCAAGTCCTGTCATCATACACAGAACATGGCTTTTTTTTCTTGTTTAAAGGCATGAGAGAAAGAAAGCACTAATTAGGTGGCTATTAGGATATCTGAGCAATGGTGCTGTATGGAATCCAGACTCCACTGAAGTTAATAGGAGTTCATCACTCATTATTCTAGCACCATCATTTCATCTCTTACATTTTAATAACAAAACCCTATCACCATTTTGGCCCCAGTCCAAAAGTATTTACATATGTGATTAAACTTAAGAACCTGCCTTCGTGTTTTGCTGGATCAGCCCCTCACTTCATTCGTGAGATTTGAATAGTTCAGCTATACAATAAAATATTATTTTTAATCTTCTATGGCTTCAAGTAGCATTTCTTGGATTTATGGAAGAGTTCATATAGAAATGGAAATCCAACTACAGTTCTATATAACATTAATAATACTATGAATTCAGTGCTGGTTTCTGACTGTAAAATAGAAAAGAAGATACTTGCTTTATACTTCTGTTATCTCTTACATTGCCAGAGACCCAATGAAAAGAGTAGGATGAAGTCTTTCAGAAGTGGTACAAAAGGAAGCCCTTTACTAGCATGCAGCAGGCACCAAAATGTCCCATAGCAACTACTGGGTTTGTATCTTTAAATATTTGCATACCCACCATGAGGTCATTTTATGAGAAAAGGGGCAACAGAAAGTGGTGTTTTCATGTCACAGTGCCAATGTCATGGCAGGGGGGGGTAAGGGAAGGGGGGGAAGGGATGTCCACTTTAGTGCCTCCAGGTGGGCAAAGTCCACGGGACATAAGTGAGGTAGGTGGTTCAGCAAGGCTCTCAGGTGCTGGGGCTAACCTGGATCAGTCTATATCAAAGTCAATACCTGACCCTGGAGTCAGGTCAGTATGGCCTCACAACCTCAGAGTCAATTCAAAGTCAATACATGGCCCCGGGTTCAGGACAGTACAGCCTGGTGGCCACAGACTCAATATCAGGTGGGCGTCTACTCCGGGGTGTAATGTCTGCGTAGGGGGGCTCAGGCCCTTCTGCTCCTCTGAGCCCCAGCCCAGGGCCCTATTGATGACTGGGATATGGCACCAAATCAGTGAGGATCCATACTGAAACACGCCAGGTGCCGCACCACCCTCGGCTTCATCCCTCCAGGCTCCCTGGGCTACTTCCTACCCTGTGGGGCTCTGGTCTGTGCCTCCTCACCATCTGTGATGGCTGTTGCCTGATTTCCTGAAGGTTCCTGGGGTCAGCTGGCTGTGATCAGCATCTGGGTGTCGGCCTCGGGGTGGGTGTCACAGAGTAGCTGCTCTTCGGGGCTTCCTTCGGGGTTGCTCCCTTCCTCTGATGGGGGCTGATACAACTCCTGGTCAGAAGCTTCCAATACAGGTCCTCCCTCTTCACTTGTCAGCCCTGAATGAGCTGAGCAGCCTTCTTCTATAGTGGGACAGCAGGAGGATCGTGCCCAGCAAGGCTCAAGGGGCAGGACTTCTGCTGCTCATAGAGTCTGCTGGGCTTCTGGAGTGCGGGGTGAGACTACTCCGTCACAGTCAGGATGTGTAGAGCTGCAACATCATTACAAGTAGTATTGTCCGATGGACAGTATTCTATAAGTTATGGAACATAAAACATCCATTTTGAATAAGTGGGGGAACAAACAATACAACATTTACCTTTATCTTGAGGTCTGTGTTTGAAGGTACCCACATTCTCCTGAAGAAGTCTATGTCCTTTAAAAACAGAGATTGGAGGCAAAAGGTAATTATTTTCTGTACTTTCTGCTAAACTCCATTGGATCCTGGAGTGTGTGGTGGAATTTGAAGGAATTTAAATCATTCAACAAGTGTAGTCAATCTGATACTGAGTACCATATCTGCCATTCCCACAACCTTATGTCAGGACTGACATCAAGGGCCAAGAAGACTGCAAACTGGCCTGACTTTTGGATTCTCTTCATTAATTCAGGAAAGACATTTTAGAAGAATAGGAAAGAGAGAGAGAGAGAACAAGAGCGGAAAGAAGTGAATTCCTATCAGTTTCTCTCTCTCTCTATATTTTTAATATGCCCAGTACTGGTTTCTGAGCACACTAGGCCTGATTTTGCTCTTGCTTACACTGGTGTAATGTTATGAATCCCAATGGTGTTACTTTTGATTTACCCTGATTTGAGCAGAGAATCAGGCCCTGTATGGGGAGGCGGGGAAGGTCCCTCATGTGTCTAGTGAAGGAAAATGGTGCAGCTGGGAATTTCCATGGGAAATCTTCCCTTGTCATAAAATGTCTCCAAATACTCAGATAAACATTAATGTATTGACAATGCGTAATTGATTAGGAGACTGATGAGTTAAAAGTCAGGGGTGGGGTTTTCAAAACTCCTACTGACTTCCATAGAGCAGAATAACGCCAATGCTGAGTTCTTTTGAAGATCTCATCCTCTTTTTGTAAAGCCCTATCTGAATTCTTCTTAAATAGGTAAGGTTTCTATTTCACCTATATTGTACCATGATTACTAATATTAGTCCATTGCACTATACAAGTGGAGGGATGAGTCTGAAAGTCATTGAACACCCAGAATGTTACTCGTGTGTCAGATGTTAATCCACTATGAAAAATGACAGTGTTAAGAGACCTCCCAAGTTCTCATTACTTGGCTGTGGTGGAGCAAGTGAGGACTGTGAGTGGTTAAGCAGATAAATATAAGGGACACTGGAAAAGTATTTAAGTTGCACATGCATGTTTACTCTAAAACAAACCCCAAGAATAAATAAACAGCAGTAAACAGCATACTGAAAGGAACTCGAAAGAAACCAAGAAAAAGATGAATAGTAACCCATGGGTAAAATAATCTAAAAATCCATAAAACTATGACATAGTTACATATAATAGATAAGAAATGAAAAGGGTGGATAGGAGAAGCAAATGAAGCCAGAAAACTGTATTAGCCTATAGATCCCAAGGAGGGAGAATACGGTGCTAGAGATTAATATATTAGAATCATAGAATCATAGGGCTGTAAGGGACGTCATGAGGTCATCTAGTCCAACTCCCTGCTAAAAGCAGGACCTCTCCCACTAAATCATCCCAGCCAGGGTTTTGTCTAACTGAACCTTAAATATCTCCAAAGATGGAGATTTCACCACCTTCCTAGGTAACCCATTCCAATGCTTCACCACCCTCCTAGTGAGAAAGTTTTTCTCAATATCCAACCTTGACCTCCCCAGCTGTAATTTGAAACCATTGCTCCTTGTTCTGTCCTCTGTTACCCTCGAGAACAGCCTAGCTTCCTCCTCTTTGGAGCACCCCTTCAAGTAGTTGAAGGTTGCTATCAAATCCCCCCTCAGTCTTCTCTTCTGCAGACTAAATAAGCCTAGTTCCTTCAGTCTCTCCTCATAAGTCATGTGCCCCAGCCCCCTAATCATTTTCATTGCCCTCTGCTGGACTCTTTCTAAGTTGTCCACATCCTTTCTGAACTGGGAAGCCCAACACTGGACACAGTATTCTAGATAAGGCCTCACCAGTGCCGAATAGAGTGGAATTATCACATCCCTCAATCTGCTGGCAACACTCCTACTGATCAAATTCCCCCTCAGTCCTCTCTTCTGCAGACTAAATAAGCCTAGTTCCTTCAGTCTCGCCTCGTAAATCTGGATTGGCTTGTTTATTAAGATAAATTAAAAAAAAAAGTTCAAGTGATTTTCATACAATAGATCATAAAAATATGATTCAGTGTTTGATAGAAGGCAACATAAAGAAAATCAAAGAATAACTTCATGATCCTTTCCCTCTATTTTTTTAGGCTAGTTTTTTATGTAATATTTAATTTAAATTTTCAAACATATGCAAAGTATCTGTAAACATGCTGGAAGTCAATTGGATTATATGTATACAGAAGAACATTTTGCTAAGACTTCTTGAAATATATAGTGGTCTTGAAACAACAAACATTTTCTTTTCATTTATGGCTAGCATAAATTGCGGGGAGGGGAGGTATTTGAGGCTTCTCTTCCATTTGGTTATTTGGGCAAAGAGAAGCTGTTGTGTACCTTGCAGTTGCCCTTTCAATTCATGCCAGAGGTAACTAGAGTCTGGGATACGTGATTGTTATTCTTTGTTATATACACAGGAAAATCTAATCTTGAAAGTTACATATTTATTTGTACTCTGGGTACTAATCATCATATTCAGTCAAGAAAGTTTCAAAAGATGGAAGGAAATTAGAATCACAGATAACCAATAGAATTTGGCAAATAGTTTGTTAATCCAATTAGGGCACACAGGATGGAATTTTTCCTCTTCAGGAAATAATCTTTTTGTACAGAGCAGGTTTATCCAACATTTTTTTAATTTTATACTTGCTCAGTATCAAACTGACATCTCACATAGTCAGGAGAAGCATATGCGAGAAATTTCTATTATGGATCCTTTCCAAAACAGCTGTGCTGGAAGGATTTTGGCTGCAACTCTAGCCACAATTCAGCAAGATATTTCAGTGGGATTACTCCCATACTGAAAGTTAGGCCCATGATGAAGTACTTTGCTAAACTGAGGGGCCTCAGTAGGTAGGCAGCATAGTTCTTTGTTAATTTAGCTAGAAAATAATCCAGGTATTTGTAGGAGTCAATGTGTATTTATAGAGGACAAAATACGTAATCTAGGTATTCTGGAAATGGCTAGTTTGCAGGGTTCTAAGGTCATTAGTCAGGAAGGTTGGATGTGGGGCTCGATTTGAGCCCGTGGCCCCACCTCTCTCTGCAAGGTTCTCAGACAGAACTAGACTATTATAATAGATCAATGGGATGGCAGTGTGTCAGGTGTCAGTCCTACAGTCTATGAGAACTGATCTGCCAAGCACCTGCTTTTTGAACAGTGTTTACTGAGTCTATATCACACCTGGCTGATGGCAAGTGTAGTTCATTGCAGTATATAATTCTGTGCTTGGCAGATCTTGGACTGGGAGTCTATCCCAAGATACCATATTAATCCATGAGGGAAGTACGTACTGTACCACTAAAATCTTCAAAGGAGGGATTAAACATGAGGCACCTGGCTTGATCCTGATCCCTTTGTGGATGTGGCCCTATAAAATATAGAGTGCGGATCCTCACCCATTGCCCCTTTTTTTTCTATTGAAAAACTATTTTAGGACATACAACGCAGTCAACATGCCCAAATAGTCACATCATAGAAGAACAGAGAAATACCAGGCACCGGATTCTAGGACTCTCCATTGGGATACAAGACTCTTCTGCTTAGGCATCCTGATGTCTGGAACTTGAACTCAAGGCAGAGAAACAGATGTATTTTTGCTAAATCAATCTAGCAGATGGATACTATTAACACTAATCAGGAAATGAGAGGGGTTGAAGTGTTGCTCTGAGACACAGAGATCTAAGGTTTGGTCAGAGGAGGTTCTGCAGGGAGATAGCTTGAGTTTTAAGCTTTGCTGTTGCTATGTAAATGAACAATAAATACAAACCCTAGGAAAGGGGCATTATGAATTATTATGTAACACTGCTCCTCAGGTTAGGATCAGAATGTCACCTACTTACAGTATGAAAAGCCCCAAATCCTCCTCTTTTAACCCTTTCAAAGCCCTATTAAATGTAATGGAGAATTAGTCAAGGAAAATAATTAGTGTGAACATTTATCTTTGGAACAGACTGAGAAATCATCCAGTGTGAATCATTTGCAAGTTAAGTACAAATAATGCAATTCGGATCAGATACAACTTCTCTTTGCTGGTTTTTCTGTTTCTAACTCAACTGGTTTTGCTCAAAACGACCCCCGAAACCATGTACTGAATGAATTTCTCTACCATGCTGAGAAGGCCTTCTTAGAAGATATCCATTTCCTCTAGATTAACAACATGGGATTTACTCTATTGAATCATGCCATTGTTGCATCAAGATGAGTATTCTGCCTCTACCAGTGCTCCAGAATAAGATGAAAAAGGAAACATACTCCATATAGCTCTTTGGGCAATGCTATCCAGGGGAGAAACATTCCTTATTGTCCATTCTGATGGTGAGATTTACTTATAGAATAGTGAAGATACTTAGCTGTTACGTATTTATACGGTGACTGGTATTTTATATATTACCCAAAATGTATACTTAGAATGGATTGCTTTAGCTTGCAGAATTGCATCAGGAATAGGATATTTCTAATGTATTTTGTTATAGAAACAACCATTCAGTCTTTATGGTTTTAATTTTTTGGTATATAATTTTTCTAATTTTGCCTCCTCTGTCCTATTTTGTGTGTATGTTATTATGGTTAATTTTGTTCATTTATATCCTCCATTGGGTTTTTCCCACATTAATATTCTGTCTTTTGTTTTATTTTGCTATGCTTTGTTTATACATTGACCTCTTTAATTATGTATTTTTACTTTCTTTCCACACCTTTTTATTTTTGTTAAATGCTCTTTTGTGTCTTTGATTCTTTTACAGGTACAAAAAATAAACAAAAATCTAAGTGGATTTTTCAGTGTTACTAAAATGGAAAGTTTCTGCAGAAGATACAAATGAAATGGAACCAGATAAGTTGAAATGGGATAGAGAAAGAGGCAAAGGGTATTGCCAAACAGGTGAATGACGCATCAGTTTCCCTTTATTCAGGATTTTAAAATGTAAGGCCAGATCCTCAGCTGTTGTAACTGGACACAACTCTGATGACGTTAACAGAGCTCTGCTCATTTACACTGCCTGAGTATTTGGCCATAACATTTCTGAAAATCATGTGGACATGTTACCTTGGAGCTGCTCTTTAGTCATTCTACCCCTCACTGGTGCATGCTATTCCTGAATTTAAAAAAGAAAAGGAATAGTTTTATGAAAGTAATCATTTGTTAAGGGTAAGCTATAACTGAACAGATTTTGCACCACAGGCTTTTACCTCCAAACATCTGTGCTTCTGTGCAAGTAATATTTTTTATCAATCTTCCCCACTGATAGTCAGACCTTTAGGAGATGAAAATTGATTTTCATTATTCAAGCATGTACACAGCAGTAGTGTGCCTCTGGACCCTCTGCTTATGGCTGTGCAGTAGCGATGATATGTGATATATCAGATTGAGATGTATATGTATGTACACACCCTGAAATGATGTTTATATAAATTATATATTAGTGGGAACATTATTGTAAACAGACTGCTGGGATTGGTTTGCTTTCCCAATTTTCTGAAGCCAACTTGTCCTGATGTACTGGGAAGTTTTAGAAATCAGTAGTTCACTAAGGCTCTTGACGTCAGTGGATTTTGGATCAGGCCAATAGCGAGGGCAAAAGAAGAGGAATAAAACCTGAAATGCTTTGCTCCCTTCAGACCTCTTGCCCATTCAAAACTCCAGGAGACAAGATGCATAGAAGTCAAAAAGTTTTATAGTGTGATTTTCTAGTTTATTACACCTATTAAATGTCCATGAGGTTATGGGGTGTAAAACAGGTGTCACAGAATGCAGAATCAGGCCCTTCATTTTTGCTGTTCTCACAGCCACAGCTAGGTTTTCTGACCACAAGTCATATTGAGCTGAACTTGTCATGGCCCATTAAGATGTATAAAAGGTGTCCAT
This sequence comes from Pelusios castaneus, assembly GCA_007922175.1. Classification (NCBI taxonomy): domain Eukaryota; kingdom Metazoa; phylum Chordata; order Testudines; family Pelomedusidae; genus Pelusios; species Pelusios castaneus. The sequence continues at coordinate 1,417,897 of ML685888.1, read as the reverse complement.
CAGTCAATCTTTGGATGCATGTATAAATATTCTAGCAATGCAGAATATTAATTAATGTGACTTCTGTGAAAACACTGCATTCGTTGTTCCACCATCACCCTCCTCAGGACTAGGCTTAAGCAAATAGAGTAAGATGTCTTTTGTCAGTCAGTGAAAGCTGTGCAATACTAAGTAAATGGAAAGCGGCAGTCAGAGGCCATTGATCTCCATGGATCTCCAAGATGGCCACTGGCTGAAATGTTTTGTTAGCCTGTAAGAAGTAGAGTAGTTTTTTGATGAGAGGTGATGGCAGAGGCAAAAGAAAAGGCTGGGGAATGTTTCCATCTTTCAGTGAAACTCCAGATACGGAGGGGTGAAGGGGGGAGTTGTACTTCCTACCTACCAGGTGACCATATTTTCAAAATCCAAAAAGGGAAACTTATGGTGACACTTTTTAGGGTGGAGAAATCATCATTTCAAAGACAAAAGTATCCTTTTTTTAAAAAAAGTGCTGTAGGCTATTGCTATTGCTGTTACGAATTTCTGATTCAGCAGGACCAATTTCTTGGAGTGGCAGATTTTGTTTCCCAGGAAGTTATCATGAAACACTGAACATACTCAGGGCTGTCCTTTAGGAGGGGTGGGTGTGTGTCAGTAAGGCCTTGCCCCAAGCCCTGCGATTATGTGGGTCCCGCGCTGCCCCCTTCCCAATGGGACAGCACGGGGCCCACACCGCTGCCCCCCAACCACTGCGCTTTGCCCGGCCCCAGCCTGCTCCCTTTCGTCCCACTGCCTTCAGCAGCAGGAAGCCAGGGTGGGAGTGCTTCGCCTGGCCTCTGGCCCGGCCCTCCCTGGGCCCCAGGGACGAGCAGGCAGGCCCAGGGGAGGGGCAAGTGCATGGGGCCCAGCATCTCTGGGCCAGGCCACCCCCCACCATGAGGGGGAGAAGGGGCCCCCAGAGGCTGAGTGGCCCCAGGCCCCTCTCTCCCCCCACCTTGGGAACGGCCCTGAACATACTTCACTGACATTTACTTTGAGCATCTGAACAGTTTTAATTATGTCTCCACTCACTCATTCAATTTCTCTTCACTCCTAATGCTTGTCATCACATGGAATGTGGAGCCAGTTCTACTCAGCAAAGAGATATGTCTTGAACAAACATCTTCTATTTGTTAAAAACAAACCAACAAATGGATAGATTGATTCTCTGAAAAACTGGGACATTTCAGATCCCCTGAAAGAAAGTCCCAGGACACTGGAAGGTCACATGAAAAAACAGGATATAAGATCACTTTGTGCTGTACTGACCAGTCAAATTCTGCTCATCTTATGCAGGCAAATAGACTGATTAAGTCAATGCAGCTACTCATGTAAAGAAAACAAGATTTGCTACAGAATGTTTAAGGACTTTAAGATACTGGTGAATTCTCTGTATCTTAAAGTCCTTAAATCATGATTTAAGGAGGTAAATAACTCAGTCATAGGTTGGTGGCCTATTGCAGGAGTGGGTGGGTGAGGTCTTGAGGCCTGCATTTTGCAGGAGGTCAAAGTAGATGATTGTACTGGTCCCTTCTGACCTTAAAGTCTATGAGTTTACTTTTCACTCTCCCAGTCTAAAATTTCTCTGGAGGATCTCAGGGCCATAGCCAGCCCCTGTTTTATGGTTGGGCACTGACCAAGGTTAGCCTCCTCCAAGGGCGGGGGAGTGACACCGTGCCCAAGCCAGCAGTGGTGCAAACTTCACAGTGGCGGCTGCAAGCGGAGCAGAGACACTGGCGCTAGTGCGTCTGGCCTGTTTGCAGCCCACAGCTCTGAGCAGAGCAGAGGCATTGGCACTTCTGCCCCATTTGTGGCCACCAACTGCTGGGTGGTCCCGTGGCCGTGGTGATAAAGTTTGCACCGCTGCCAGGAGCTAAGGTGGGCAGGCCTCAGGGCCTAGTGGGTGGGCCCCGGCCCACTTGGCCCCATCCATGGCTATGCCCCTGCATGATCTACTACCAGACACTGACTCTTTGGAAAAAAAAGTGCTGAGTTACACCACCTTAATTCTGTATTTAGACTCTTGATGACCATTTATATTGTCAAGCTAAGCAATGTCTTACTACATTTCAAGCCTATATGTAATCACACCCATAGTAAAATGCCAGTAGGGAGATGGGCATGGCAGATGACATTTTGGGGCAGTACCTGCAGGCTAAGCACTGGCCCTGTTAGATAGAAGTGCAAGTTGGGTGCCTAAGTAAGTTGTTCCCCAACATCCTTAAAACATAATCCAGTACAAATCACAATATTATGGCAACAGTTTGCAATAATTGGTTTTAAATTACATCCCAGTGAAGGACACCTTTTCTTTTCCTTTCAATAGATGGCACCATTGCAGCTCTTAAATTCTCCAATTAACACAATCTATTCCAATCACCAAAAGCAGCAGGAATGAAATGTAATCAAATATAACTTTTGTATCACCTGTTTTTACAAACATCTTCGAATCGCAAAAACATTCACTCTTTTCGGAAGGATCCAGTTGTGTCTGTAACTGCAGGGAAGCATCAGGCCTTTCTGCCACAGAAAGAAATGAGTTCATAATACATCAATTTGGGTCAGATTCGCAGGTGGTATAAAGAGGCAAATCCCAAATGATGTCAGTGAAATTGTGGAGACAAGATGGGTGAGATAATTTCCAAGTTTGTCTTTCACCCACAGAAATTCAATAAAAGATTACCTCACCTACTTTCTAAAACCCTATGACCATGAAGACTACAACACCACCACAACCAGCAAATGAAATTATGCTGATTTCCGCCATCTGCGGATGTGATGGTGCTAGCATTGTGTTTCTGGAAGAGGTGAAAGTCTGTATGTTCCATTTACAGAGGACATTGCACTTAACTGTCGGACTTTACTACAGGCGTTTACTTACATGGTCAGCAGCATTGTTAATAAAAGTGAAGAAAATCCCAGTAGCTCCATATGCCAGGACAATATTAATCACAGTTCTTTGTAAAGAGTTTGAAGGGATTTTCTTCTGTAAGGTACAGACAAATGTTTTCATTACACCTGTTAGACCATGTTTGTCCAACCTGTGGCCTACGGGCCAGTCCAGACTCCGGCCCACCAAGGGCTCTGACCTGGCCAGCGGCGCTGTCTGGAAGCTGGGGCACTGGGGCATTTTTAAATGTCCCACTGCAGCACGGCAGACCATGTGGCCCAAGGTGGAAGAGCTGGCTGGATTCTGAGAATTAGGGCTCCAGTCAGGTGGTGGCAGGGGGGGCGGGAGGTAGCAGGAGGATCAGAACCCCTGCAGTGTGGAGCCAGGAAAGGAAAGAGGCTGGGAAAGGGGAAAGCAATCGGAGTCGGACCCAGCCAGGTGCGGGCTGGCAGGGGAAGAGGGAAGCGTGGAGCCGGGAGGGGTGGGGAAGAGGACTGGGAAGGGGGAAGGTGACTGGACCAGGGGACATGCAGAGCAGGAGGTGAAAGGGTCTGGGACTGGGAAAGATGATTGGGACTGGGGAGGTGTGCAGCCAGGAGAGGAGAGGCTGGAAAGCGGAGGGGTCAGCAGGAAGAGAGGTGCCTACCTAGGATGAGAGGAAGGAGGCTGGGAGGGGAGAGGAAAAGCTGATTGGGACTGGGGAGGTGCGGAGTCAGGAGAAGAGGGGATTGGGAGCTGATTGGGACCAGGAGAGGTGCAGAACTGGGAGGGGGGAAGTGATCCAGATGGCCAGGTGCAGGGCCAGCAGGGGAAGGGGACTGGGAAGGGGGAAGTTGATTGGGATGGGGGACATGAGGAACTGGAGGGGAAAGGGTCTGGGAGTGGGGAAGGTGTTTGGGACCAGGGGATGTGTGCAGCCGGGAGGGGAGAGGTTGGAGGCTGGGAAGGGGAAGATGATCAGCAGGCAGCGAGGTGTCTAGCTAGGAAGGGGGAAGGAGGCTGGGAGGGGAGGAAGGTGATGGGGACCAGGCAAGATGTGTGGCCAGGAAGGGGGAAGAAGGCTGCGACCGAAGGAAGGTGATTGGACCTGTGAGGTGAGGGACAGGGGAGGGGAGGAAGGGGATTGGCAGGCAGTGAGGTGCAGGGGTGGGGAAGGGGATCTAAGCTGGGGGAAGGGGGCCAGGTAAGAGAAATAATGGGAGTCCCACCATAGTGCTCCCCATGCTCCTTTGCTACTCCTCCTCTGCCCTCCTCCCCATTCTCCTCCCAGCCACTCTTCCCCTGTTCCTCTGCTACCCTTCCCTTGCCATGCTCCCCATGTTCTCCCGTTACCCCACATGGTCACCCTTTCCCTGCCATACTCCACTGCCACCCCACATGTCACTACCCTTGCCATTGCTCTTGCTCTGCCATGCTCCCTCCACTCACCCCATACAGCCACCCTACCATGCTTCCTTATCACCTGTACAAATTGACGGTTCCTGAAAAAAATAAATAAAGGGAAGCCCTTTTCAAGTTCTCACAAAATATGGTTTTATTAACAAGTGAAAACATGGGTACAGTTGTGAAAGTTATACTTAAATAAAGGTTACTGTAGGGAGGATGGATATTTTTTGGAAACTGTGTTTAGGTATGAAATATAGGTTTCTGCTTTTATAGAACCAAATTGCATTTGTAAATTGTTTTGTATTTTGACTGTTTAATTTTAATGAATAATAAGTTCAATTTCTATCCCTTATCTATCCAAAATTTGCTCACTGGCCCTTCAAGTGCAATGTGGCCCCTCATACTAAAAGTTTGGACACCCCAAGGATGACTGATATCAAATCCTTTGTGTGGATGGAGTTTGCCTCCTGACATAATTCTGAATTGGATGTTTCTGATTTGAGGCCCACTCTCTTTTGACTACTGTATTGGGCCTCATTTCAGCTAGTTTCCATGTAGATTGCCTGGTGTAGTTTTAGAGTAGAACACTCCTGACTTCAAAGGTGCAGGATCAGGGGCCTATACAAATAAACCATCTTAGTCTTAGAGGTACAAAGAAAATCTGGGATCATGTTTTTTACAAGGCTACTTGTTAGTGCTGCAAGTCCATGAAATAGATCTCACTGTTGGCAACACGCAAGAAAAGAAACATTCCAAATTTGCAGAAAAGTAAAAAGAATATTTCTATTTTGTCACTGTTGTTGTTGTTACCTTGAAATCTGCTTTTCCTGATGGCTGACAAGCTGCCTGAAGCCTCAGGGTAGTAGATTTGATAGCTTTGTAAGCAAAAAGGCTAGTCCAGTTGTGCTGAAAAGGTGTTTAGACATGTTTCATTTCAGGATACGATGTGTGTGGCAGGAAGTGGACTCAGAGCAGGGCAGTGTAGCAGCAGTCAGGAAGTCCAATGCTCTTAGTGGTGATATATCTGTGAGGAGTACATACTTCTTTTTCTTCTTTCTTGCTCCTTCCCGATTCATGTTCAGCAACTCATATAGACTTTTTCCAAAACTAATGATTATACTCTTGGGTGTCAAGAAAATTGTTCTAAGGTCTGCCGATATCTAGTTGAGGCTCTGAGTCTTTGATGACCCCTTTAGTCATCTTCCATCACAATCATTGCTAGCAATATAGGTCTTAGCTGGACATATCAATATCAACATCATCTCAACTCCCTCAATTAATCTTCAGTTGTAGCTACCTGCATTAGGCCCCTCACAAACTCATTTCATTTTCTTTCCTGGACTGACCAGCTCAACATTTTCATTTCTATCATGGAGAGCATCCGGATTTGTTTTCTTCTTGTTGGCCCAGTCTCTGTTCCCTACATTAGGATGAGTCGAATTACAGTTTTATACAGTCTACCTTTTAACTTTATTGGTATCTTTCTATCATAGAAAACTGGGGACAGCTCCACCATCTGCACCAAGCAGCTTTGGTATGATTTCAGGCATTGAGGTATTTAAATTATTTCACTTTAAACTCTATGCCTGTTATATCCTTTATGGTGGGTCCTCCTCCATCAGTTGTCATAGCCACAGTCTTATCAACATTCACAATAAACTGCATTGCTACTGTTCAAAGTTGATCTGCAGGATCTCAGAATCTTCTGCACATATCACTAAGTCATCAGCAAACAGCATATGCCTAAGTGGCTCCCTTTCCATAGTCTGACTTATCACACTGTAGCGAGGAGGCGTGGCCTCCCTCGGAGATGGTTAGGGAAGTACTATCCACCCCAGGTGGGTGGAGCTGGAAGCTTTCTTTCTGTCAGGCCAGAAGCAGAGGGGCAGGATAGGACATATAAGAGAGAAGCCCTGCTGGTGCTCAATTGGGGCCGAGACATTGGAGGGGAAGGACATCTTTCCACTCTCTCCAGAGCCCCGGCCCTAGCACCACCTGGCTAAAGATCTGCCCGCCACCTGGGGCCCTGCCTGTCACTGGAGACCAGGGCTGCTGCCAGCTGCCCGGGATCCGGATGATCTGCTGAAACTGCTTGCCACTGATAATCCTGGAGAGCTACCCATAACCTGGTGTCTTGAGGAAGCCCCAGAGCAATCCATTGCTGGAGACTTGGGTCTGCTTCCCGCAACTTGGAAGAACTGCCATCAGACAGTAATGAGGACCAGCCACCGACAGGCTATGACCTAGAGGAATTGCCATCTGCCAATGATCCAGATGAGCTACTGGATCTATCACCCCCCAGGGGTGTTGCTGGCGCTGGACCAAGAGGCCTTATGCTCCGATTGTTTTGCCCCGAGCTCTGAGCTGTAGCAGCCTCCCTGCCTGCATTAGCCATATAACCAAGCTAAATGCAGGGAGACTGCTCTCTCTGTTCAGTCAAGTGCTCACATGCTAGGAGCTGGGGGCGGGGTGTTTTTACACCTGGGTGGATGGGCACTTAAAGAAATGACTTGCAAAAGAGGTAAAGTATTAAGTGTTACCTATTTTGCAAGTCATTGCTATCTGGAAGCCTGTGTACTGAGTAAACTCTAACCCTTTCCTACCTAACCTGTCTGAACTTCCAAGGAGGTGGGGTGGCAAGCAGGGGGGGCTTTTACCATTTTCAGGAGGGAGCAGTGTCTGAGCAGTGAGCACTAGGGGCAATGTTCAGTAGGTCCCTTTGTGCTCCCTGGGGCGCAGTCAAAGTGCCACTGTACCTGGAGTCCCTGGGCCCCAATGCTGCCTGTGGTGGGGTTCCTACCACTCCCCAGCCTTCCCCCTCTCTCCCCACTGTGTGTCTCAAAGAGTGACATTTAATATAATGATGTTATTGTGTTGTTTATGTTGTTCTTAGAGATGTCAGTAAAAAGTTTACCATGTCAGTTTAAAAAAAAAATCAACTTCAGCTCTTCATAACAGTAAAAACTAAAATGCAAGGGTGGAAACCCTGGGTCACTGTTTCCAAATGTGGAAATGTTGGGCTGACCAAGGAATGGGGATACTCTGGGGGAGGGATGGACAGATGGGGGGTGGTGATGTAGGGGTGACCTTCCCCGAGGGAAGGGGGTGGCTGAAGGAAGGGAGCAGGGTAAAAGGCAAATGGGGGAGGAATGGGAGGGTTTAATTTGGGAGTCTCTGGGGGAAGATGGGGAAAGGGCATTCACAGAGGAACCTGATGGGAGGGAAGTGTTGATTATTGGAAAATAGAGCTGTGAGAGGAAACTTGGGGGTTGAGGTACATGTAGGGCTGAAATATATGACTCCCTATGTCATACATAGGGGTCTTTGGGGGAGGGAGTAAATGAGGAATGAGGGACTGTGGGAACTGGGAGTGAGGGCTTTCATCTAGGGTGAGAGGGAAGTAGAGGTAGCTGGGGGTGGAGGCTGGACCTGATTCAAATGGGCTGTTATGGGGGGATGTTTCTAGGGTATCCATGGGGGCTGATGAGGTGGTCCACACCACCAGGAGTGTACATAGAAAGTCTGAATGCCTGGGATTTATCAGGGAGTGTTAGGGGAAGAGGTAATGGGGTGTAGGCTGGGTGGTATATCACAGGGTCTCTGGTGTGTATCTAAGTAACTTGGAAATGAAGTGGGGGCAGGAGTGTTTGGGGATTGCTGTGCCATCTGTTCCTGGGGGGATGCAGTGGGGGGCGCCGGATGCCCAGTCTAGGGAATGCTGGCTGTGCGCTGGAATCGGGAGCCTGGTATGGGCTTTGGGTGGCATGTGACAGCCCTCTCCGCCTTGCTTTCATGTGGTGGAGAAGCTGGCGGGGTCAGCCTTGGGCTTGTGCAAAAGCTGTGGTGGTGGGATTCTGAAGCCAGGCAAAGTGGGGGAAATAGCTGTGGGGAGTTCAGAAGCTGGGCAAGGTGGAGGATGGGGGGGTTGGGGCCTGTGCCCCAAATCTTTTTCCTATGCAGCAATGCTCCTGCTGCCCCCTGAAAACATCGAGGGGCTGTGTAACCTGCCCCTGGGTGACTCCCCTGAAGAGGCTGAGTGAGGGTCAACCGATCAGGTACCACCGGGAGAGGGGGCAGGATATGGCCCAGGGGAGCTGGGCGACACTCCAGTGGCTGTGTGGCTGGAGTCTTGAGTCAGTACTTTGGGCTGGAGCCCCGTTGACCCCGTGGCAGACACCTCTGCTATGGATAGGGACCTGGGCTGGGACACAGTGGAGTCGGGTGGGTCTGTGTCTCCTCCCCCACTTCCTAAACCACCCCAAAACTGTTTACCTGATCCTAGCCCGTAAAACCTACCTCAGGCGAGGGGCTGTTTATTTGCCTGCCCTGCCCAGGATGAGAGACTGAATGCCTGCCCAAGGGCAAGGCTATGAACCAAGGACTTGCCCACTGAGGTCTGGAAACAGTTTGTTAGCCCACCCTATTGCAGGATGGACTACTGACCATTGACCCTCTTGGCCCTCAGAAGACTCCTGCGACACTGCTAATTCCCCCTGTGTTTGACCCATACCTGCAGGAGCGTGGTAGTGAGGGGACATGGCTTCCCCCAGATGGACAGGGAGGGTCAGTCTGATGCCGTATATGTGGTGGAGAATGGAGGCACCAAGGATCTCCTGACTCAAGGGGTGGGGGGCTGCCTGTAGACCAACCGAAGAACAAGGTTGAGTGATAAAATGAAGTTGGAGCAGCTCATGAAATGGTGGATTGAGGCCAAGCGGCAATAGCAGGCAGCTGCTCCAGCAGGTCTGGGCTCAGAAGCAGAACAAAAACAACAATAAAAAAGATCTCAACATTGGCCCCTGGTGCAGATCAATATTTATGGGAAATTCTCTGCTGTAGCCATGTTTAGTTTTGACTATAATAGTCATTCCATCATACATACCCTATATAGGATAAAATAGCCTTCTGGAACATCTTTCTGACACAAAGTCCAGCAAACTAATTCTCTTGGTACATGATCATACGCTATCTCCATGTTCAAAAAGACCATGCTCAGTTGCTGTCTCTTTTTCTGATCTTCTCCATGGGGATTCATAGAGCAAATATAACATAAATCTAGGTTGAACCTTCCAAATTTCCACCATTCCATGCAGACATTTTTTAATCTTCTCTAATACTTTTATAGCAGTTGAAAAGGAATACCTACTGGGCTAAATTCTGCACTTGTATCCATGGGAGCTCTCTATACACACCCAAATACTGAATTTTGTTCATTGGTTTTAAAAATATTTTCTCCTATCAGCTTAAAAGAGAATGAAGAATTTGTTGGGGAGGAGAAGGAAAACAGTCAGAAGGAAGCAAAATATTCGGTTAGCATTTCAAACCTACTCCTGGTACCCAGAGTGGTCTTTTGGTAGTGTCTGAACTTTTATAAGTCTTCCCATGCATGTGTATGTTGTAGAAGGGCAGGAAAGAAAGAATACAACACTGAAACAGTGGAAGCAGAGAGAGCTCAGCAAACCTCAGCTCCTCAAAGGTATTAAGTGCCTAAATCCTTGAGAGGATTTGAGTTTCTGTCCCTTGAATGACATTAATACAGTCACAGAATTACAACACTTGATAATGGCACTTGGCTATATGAATAAATATGTAAATAATTGCCCTGGTTCATGGTATTTTATTTAAAAGAGACAAATCACAATGAATTTTCTTTCTCATGATATTAGGTGTAACAGAAGATAGTATCTAGCGTTTGAATGGCTTTGTCCCTCTTGAAGTGGTAATTATATCTGTTTCTTTAAAATAGTGGTCACAGAAAGATATAATCAACATTAGGGTTTGAAACCATGTGAGTTCAACAATAATTCTTTAGGAAGAGGCCACTTCTTCATTCCAACATTAAGACATTTGGTTTGTATGTGTGTGGGGGAGTAGAGGGTGGTTTCTTCCATGCCAACAGTAAGAACCTCTGCAGCATAATCACTAATAAGGTTCAGATATTCACAGTGGGAGCTTCAAGTGAGTTTGTGAATGTGTTTATAGGCAGAAAGCACAAGTTCCAGAGAAAGGAAATTATATATATATATATTTCTTAAGACAAAGCACCCTTGCCATTGCTGGCAATGCGGGTGGGGATGGGGGTAGAATTTGAGGGAAGACTTCTCGTTAAAACTGAAGACTCATTCATAATAATTTCCTCACGTAAATTGCAAAATACGATGGGCTGGGTTCATCAGAAAGATTGATGGGAAGATGGGTTTCCTTGCTAATTTCATTAAATAACATTCCTTACTTAGTTTTACTTCCAAATATTAATATAACCTAGTCAAATTTATATATAGAAATTTAGGGTCTCATAGATTTCAGACTGTGCTATTACCTTCGTCTTTGACAAGTTTGCACAAATAGAGAAGCTGGCTAATTATTTCTGGAGCCCTTCATTAATGTCAGATTGCATTATTTATGTTTGATTTAATCTGACTAAGAATGAAAATAAATATTATTTCCTATTCCTTGTTTTTTCATATGTATATAAGCAAGGTGCCAGATTCTGCAATGTGCTGAATCCCTCCACATCCACTAACTTCAATTGGAGTATAGGGTGCTCTATGCATCTCACAGGATTGGGGTCTGGGACAGGGAGTGAAGAATAATGTGTTCCATTGAAACTGCATGGGAAATTTAAGTAGACAGGACACAATAAAGAAATCTGTCAGGCTGACCACCCTTACACCTTTGGAACACAAGCCAAGGGTTCTTTTTTTACCATAAGTGATCAGTAACTTGGGTTTATGTTTCATCTTAAGAAGGCATCTCTAACAGCACAGCATCCTCTAACACTAAGTGATGGATCTGGCAAAAGTGTGCCATCCACTGAATCACCAACATTAGTTTCTTAGGAGGTCTCCCATCTAAGTATTCATCAGACTTAACACTACTTACCTGATGAAATCTGACAATATCACAGTCCCAGATGGTGTTCTGCAGCTATAATAATTCAATGTCCCGTCATGAAAAAGGAAGAAAGAGTGAAATAGCTGAGTTTCATAATACAACAAATGGTTTTCACAGAAAAAAAATGTAATGTTTAAAGAACATTGGCAGATGTAATGACCTGAAGTCAGCTCAATCAAATCAAAGTTACATATGGCTTGACTTTGTATAATGAAATCTAGGAAGACAGAACTGAGAAGCATATTATTGACTAATAAGGTCACAATCTGTGTTTGAAAGTCTTCGTGTTCTGTACAAAATTTTGCTATCTGCCTGCAACAGAGTGCTGGGCAGGGACTAAGCCAACTCTCTGTCATGCCAGCCCCCATTAAGCAAGTTAAATTGGAGCTGGCTAGAGACACTTGTATCTGATTGGTGAATGGGATGCAACTGTCAGCTAACTAGCCAGGGGGTATATACAGACCCAGACGAAGGAAATAAGGGGAGAAGTCAGAGAGTGGAAGTGCTGTTTGTAGATGCTGACATGTCCTGAAGGCAGAGAGCCCAAGCTTCGAACAGTACTAATGTGGTAGAACTGCACATTGTAAATAAACTGCGCTAGTGACTGCTGAACTGGAAGGTCTCAGGATGGTTTGTGAACTATGAGGAGGCAGGGGCTGAGGAGACCCTGGTAACACACTACTATGCTGCCAAAATAGCATAACTGTAAAAGATTTCCATTAAGCCTGAGGCCCAAATACTCAAAGGTATTCCATCAAAGTTAGGAGTCTAAAAACCTTTGCCAGTCAGGGTCTCAGACTTAATGGGAATCCTTTATGCTATCATGATGGAGACAGGGAGGCTATGTCTACACTGGCAAGTTAGTTTGAATTAAGGAAGCTTAATTTGAACTAACTAAAGCCATGGCTACACTAGGCTTTAATTAGCTTGAATTAAGGGCTTCCTTAATTCTAACTAATAACTGCGAATAGGATATTAGAAGTAAGGGTTAATTCGAACTAGTTAGTTTGAATTAACCAATGTGGCCATGTTAGTTCAAACTAATTTCTTAGTTCAAACTAACCGGCCCATTGAAATCAATGGAGATTGCTAATTCGAACTAAGCAAGTGCCACGAATGGCACTTGCTTAGTTCGAACTAATTTTTTCTAGTTCGAATTAAGTTAATTTGAACTAACTAAAATTAGTTCAAATTAGTTAGTTCGAGCTAACTAATTTGAACTAATTTTAGAAAGTGCAGACATAGCCAGAAATTCTGTATAGAATGTGAAGGTTTCCAAACAAAAATTGTGACCTTATTGGAAGTCAATGGGAGCTAGGGTTTGTGGATCTAGGCCTATGTGGTCAGAGTAAGTCTCACAACCTGTTTTGAGAGAAATGTTGAACAAAAGCAGTCATAGCAAGCTTGCTATTCCATAGGCTTGAGTTTAATTTGCTACCAAAAGATGTTATAAAAAAACCATGGAAGTCTTTCTTTTGACTTCATTGAACTTTGGTTTGGGCCCTGAATGTCTATTGTTTTCAGCTACTTTATACTCTCTGGCTACATGCAGTTTGTAAGTATTACAATAGTAAATAATGCCTATATCTGAAACTTAGGGGCTAGATTGTATCCTCCGGCACAGCCCAGAGCAACGATAAATGTGACTGTATAGTACTCATCAACTCAGGAGTAGTCTCATCATGTCTCAGAAACTTTCCTCTGGCAAAAGTAGTATGCATTAATAAATATAGTATAGTAAACAATTGATTATGTATAAACCTATAACACATTGCATCAGAAAAGTCATCTGTTACACATTACTTTAGTCAAAGTCATTTAATATTTTAATCATCATACATAATAAAGCATTACTTACTTACTTAATTAATTTATTATTATTATTTTTGCCCCTTTCCAGGTACAAAGCAATTGTAAATCCCATGGATATCCAAACATCCAATGCAGTTCTGTGGACATGTATTAAAGCATTTGCCATCTGGATAATCTCCATGATGTTAGCAGTTCCTGAAGCAGTCTTCTCTGAAGTGGCTTACATCAATGGCACAGATAATGTCAGTTTCAGAGCATGCATACCATACCCCCAGACAGATGACATGCACCCGAAGATCCACTCAGTGCTGATATTCTTAGTATATTTCCTTATCCCTCTCACCATCATTAGTATCTACTACTATCATATTGCTAGGACCTTAATTAAGAGTGCACACAATATCCCTGGAGAATATAGTGAGCATTCTAAAAGACAGGTAAGCTATCTTCAGGACACTTGTGTTGTGAAAGATTTGTCTGTTGTACACATTTTAAAATGAATCCACAAAAGCTATAACATACACAGTATAGACCTAGGGTTATCTCAAAATTCTCATAGGCATTGACCCATGTCTAGTATTATCTCATTCTCCCTATTTTAAATCTTATTTTGCAACAGCTCTAAGAATAGTTTGGAATGAATATTAGTACTGTGACATGTGAGATATAAAGAAGAACAAGCAGCTCAATAATCTGGTTGTTTTGGTCACAGTCTTGTAGTAAGAAAGAAAAATTATTCAACTGATGGCATTAATTACTATTCATATTGATGAATGGTATTGATGACTTGAGTATTATTATAGGTTACTAATTTAGCAATCACTTTTGCATTAGTTAAGAAATAGCATTTGCTGGAGCAACCAGTTGTAGTTTTGCTGATCTCTATATACTCACTTCTTCCTGAAAAAAATCCAGTGCACTCTAGAGTAATCTGTGAAAACAAACTATAAAGGGACAAATTCATCAAAGGTGTTTAAAAAAAAATCTCCAGATCTAAAACAGTTTCTGCATTGTAGGGGATGGGTTGGATCCAAAACCAGATAGTGATTCCTGAGCAGTCCTAGTCTGGATGTGGCTGATATCTCAGAACAGCTCTTTTCATGAAACAGGGTGATCACATGTGATCATCTGAGTTTTCCACCATTGAAAATAAAGAAAATATCATAGGAACAGGTTGAGAGTTTTATCTGTGGCCGGAAACCAAGTACTAGAGTACATCAGAAAAGACAGGTTTTAAGTCAAAGTAGAATTTCTAGTCTATCAGCAACCACAAAGTGCTGAAAATCCCCAGAGAAAACCTGTACCTGTAAGATTTTCTCCCTGGTTCTAGAGCAAAGTGTCTTGGATAAGCCGTCACATTTTGGGGCATTTCTCTTAATAGAACTGCTGAATCTACCAAGGTTCTCCACAATCCAAATTTATTAGTACTATCCTTCTTGGCATCCTCTACATTACAATATGCTACAAATCTTTGGAGACAGCACACTTTAACAGCCAACTGGAATCAATGTGACATGTCAGCAAGCAGTATCAACAGCCAACTCATCAATATAAATGAGACAACAGTTTTACTGCTAACAAAATATATTTTTCCAAGGGAAAATGCCTCAAAATTATAAAGCCACTCTACAGAGATGCTTAGATTGCTTAATAAAAGACCAGTGTTGATGAAAAGACTTAGGTAGGTATTTGCCACCCACATTTTAGAGTGTTACCTTTTTAGCCCCTGAGAAGAGATGAACACATTTTAGAAGATAAACAGTTAAATAGAATAATGAAAAAATGTCCTGGTGTCCTCTTTGCTCATCATTTTATTTCTGTTCTAGCCTGTTTCTTATTAAAAACACATTTAACAGCACCACATGGACCATTTTCTTATTCTGTGAAATAAAGAGCCATTTATCTGTCCTCATAATAAGGAAAATAGAGCTAATTCACATCACACTTAGGAAATTTCCAGGGATCTCTTGAAAAACAAAACAAGTTTTTGTTTTACTTACTTGTTGAGTTTATCAATTAGATTACAAAGGGGAGGACAGCCTGGCCTATTTATATACAAAGGGTAAAGGATTCAGACTACTGCTGCCAACCAGAGTTTCTCTAAGAATGAGTACAGAAATGGAACATTCACATCTCATATTTTATGCTGTCTTTGCAATTTACACCTATTTAAAGTGAGTGCAAAGTAGGTGCAAGATCCTACCAGATTAGAACACTAACATTTATAGCTAATTTCCAACTCTGTTTGCCCACGTGTAAATGATTGCACAATGTGAAAGGCAGTGGAGGATCAGGTGAAGGAGAAGCAGGAGGACATCCATAGGTCTAGAGAGTGTGTTCTTCATGGTACAAACTTTGCAGAGATAGAAAACAGCATGTTTTCTATGGCTGTGTGAAACCTATTCTTTGGGTTTGGATGGGCATTGGTGAACTATACTTACTGCTTTGGTTGATAGGGTTTTGCAACCCTATAATCCCCCAAGTTCATTTGATTTTTTTTTCTAGTGGGAAATAGAGCCAGAAAGCATAAGTCCTCCTCATAAACCCTTTTCTCCACAGTAGGCCTTGGTTCTTCCTACAATGACTTTCTATCTTCACTGTCTTCAGGGGTTGGCCATCTGGCCTGATTCCTCCAGCCTGTCTTTTGTGGGGATCATTGTGTAGACCATATTCCCCCACATCTACAGACCTGTAACTGTCTTCAGAGGAACAGGTGGCCTACAACTCACACTATGCTACAGCAATGCAATTGGAACCTGCTTTTCTAGTCCCACTTTGAATGCTTTACTAGGCTCTTTACCTCATTCTGCAGTTGAAATAACACTCAGTGCCCAGAGCACCTGTTCCGGGGATTTCTTATAAGAATGGTGCAAGATGTGGCATCTCAGCCCCAGAGGGAAATCATGGGACATAAGTGCATTGCATTGTTAAAACTCCATGCATCAGACTAATAATTTATCTAATTTTCAAATAATCTTTCAAATTAGCCAAGTGTTCAGATACATTCCAAAGAAATCAATTTCATCAGCTTACTGTAGTGGCTGAAAGCCAATGTATACTTGGAATACAAGTATATCTTGATCTACTGATATGTGTAACAAACCCATATGTATATGACAGTCTCTCTAGTGTAGCTGGAAGCTGTTAAGGATTGTTAATGAAAAAGAGCTGTAAATGTGAAATGAAATAAATAAATAGCATAGAAATAAATAGAAATGAAATAGTAAAAGTAATCTAGCCCTTGAAGAAAGTAATTTTACTGAATTTATCTGAATTCATTGTTAGAGTTAATGTGAAGTGAAATGTTCCATGTTTTAATTAAGTCTGTTTTGTGGATTAGTTTTAGTCTATTAATTTGCACTCTGTTAATTTATCATCTTAGATGGAAACTCGAAAACGTCTGGCAAAAATTGTTCTGGTTTTCGTCGGCTTTTTTGCCATCTGCTGGTTCCCTAACCATGTATTGTACATGTATCGGTCCTTTAATTACAGTGAGATCGACCCATCACTAGGACATATGATCATTACCTTAGTGGCCCGAGTTCTGAGCTTCTGCAACTCCTGTGTGAACCCATTTGCGCTGTATTTTCTGAGTGAGAGCTTTAGAAGACATTTCAACAGTCAGCTTTGCTGCAGGAGGCAATCCCATCGAGAGAGGTCCACCGGTTACTTGCTCAGCTCCTCTGCCATACGAATGACTTCTCTGAAAAGTAATGCCAAAAACACAGTGACCACTTTGACACTACTGAATGGGCATAACCTGAAACAGGAAATGTCATTATGATTTCATCTGTACAGCATTTGACCTGGGACTAAATTTGAGTTTCTACTTTGCAGCCATGTCAATAGCTTAAGGTACTTTCACTAATCAGACTAATATGAGTCCATGAAATAGAAGACATTCAAGTGTCTCCATTTCAGGCCGTTGCATGCCTAACATCTATTTACTTTCAGCCAGAAATGAATGATATTACTGACTGAGAAGAGAAGAAAAGATGTTTCTAAGACTGTTTGTTAAGGGGCCTGATTCTGTAAATTTAACACGCAGGAGAACAAATGTATGATGTAATCAGGGGTGTAGCTGATCAGATGTCATTTAAAAAAGGACATTGGTTCACCTAACTGAACAATTTATGGTAGGTGACTTTTTACGACTATTGCTAATTGCTCTTGTCCTGTTCTAATAGAGTGCACAAGCTACACAATTAAAAATGATTCACGCGCTCCATTCATGAGGGCTGGGAGAGGTGGTTTCTCTAAAGTCATAGGTCTTAGAATCAGCAGAGTAATCAAAACTTTGTGAAGGCTAGATCTGCAATTGGAATAAGTCTGTGTAGTTCTAGTCACTTCAAGGGACTTACAACAATTTACACCAGGTACAAATTTGGCTATTGAAGTCCTAGTTCTGTTTGGCTCTGGCAGACTATGAGTTCTGGGAGGCTGCATTTTTAAAAATGTTATTCCTTCAGTGTTATAGTCTTAGAAACTGGGCAGGAATGAATCCACAGCAAGAGTCTTTGTCACTTGCATAGTACAGGATTCCATTTAATTAGAATTTTGAAATGATATTTCCTTTGAAAGTTGGTTAGCTATAGTTGGGGGGGGGGGAGAGAGGGGGCAATGACATTTTATGAAACTCAAAAATTAATCTGAAGTCAACATTTCAAAATAAAATTCTGTGGTTTTGTGAAATCTCCAACTCCACTGGGTACATCTACACTGCAATTAAACTTCTGCAGCTGGCTTGTGTCAATGACTTAGTCACTGTGTGCTATGAGGCTGTACATTTTAGTGATGTTGGGGCTCAGACTGGCCATTGAACTCTGCGACCATCTCTCCTCCCAGGATCTGAGAGCTTGGACAGCAGCCCCCAGCCTGAGCATATACACTGAAATTTTACAGGCCTGCAAGCTGAGCCTCATGAGCCTCAGTCAGTTGACATGGGCAAAGCACAAGTCTTTAACTACCGTGTAGCTGTATCCCGTGATTTCTACTGGGTCTATTGTTCATTATACATCACTTTGAATTTGCTACTACCAAGTGTTGTTCTTGATTTAAAACTGCTATCAACTTTAATGAAAAGGTTGAACATGCAGTAATGCAAAATTAAGGGCAATATTCTCAAAAATCCCTAAGGGAGTTTAGAGCCAAATTCTATTATCAAAAGTGTCTCAGACACACAAAAGCCTGACTCTCTCATTGAAAGTCAGTGGCACCTAACCCACTCATGCATGCACTCTCGAAGACTTTATCCTAAGTCCCTCCAGCAGGGATTCTCAAACGTTGACATCTTTATAGTTTGTCTCGTGAGCTCCTCTCACCATTGCCATTTTGCAGTCATCATATTCTTTCCTGTTTGTGATTGAACAACATCCCCGCAGTAACCACAGCAATTGCTTCCATGGAAAAGTAACATTAGGGAAGTATTTCATCTATACGTGCACCCATTCTAGGGCAATTACCAGCAGAAAATGAACAGCACCTTGTGACCAGCTGACTCTCTGGGGGCCAGCTATAAAGGCTGTGTGGACCACAGCTTAATCTCTAAAGGATTATGTGACAGTGTAGAGAATTTCAATACTATTGTTTTCAAGACGAAAGTTTCATAGTGCACAGCTGGCTGCAGAATTGGGACTGCAAGGATGATGAATGGTAACTGATTCTGTTTTGCAAAAGAGAAATGATAAGACCTGCTCTTGTCCTGGTACCACCTTCACTCTACTAGTGCAAAGAGGCAACACAACAGGAGGGAGAGGCAGTAGATGGCCAGGGCAGACCTGTACCCTGACAACAGCAACAAGGACACAAATTACCTCCGTCTTCAGGGAATCTCTAACTTGAGCCAACACCAGACCAGCTGCTAATCTTGGAATAGGGGAGACGTGAGTTCCCTTCCCTCTATCCCTGTGCTGACACTTATCTCTGTGCAGGGATAAATCTGATGTTTGAGTCCCTAATGGGGCTGCATTGACTTCAGTCTGCATATGCAGACATGTTTGTAGAAGTAGACCATCTTGCACTTAATAACACAACACCATCTAGTGTTTAGGGTTGCTTATAATTGCAAAAGAGCCAGTGCCGCATACACTATTCTATATTACAGTTCCTTCAAGCTCTATTCATTGTCATGCTACTATTAGGTCCTACTTGCTTATCGAACTGTAGAACCAGCTAAAGCATCAGACTTCGATTCCCTTTCCCAGTCTCTGATCATCAAAGCACAAAAATATTTCTCTCCCTTTTTAAAATGATTCTGAGATATTTTAATATAGCCCTGCAACTGGTCATATTGTCAAATCGCTCTTAAACCCTTTAGAATGGAAAATAATACAAATTATTTTTCAATTAAGCTACTTACTTGAAATTACCAGAACCCAATTCTTTAGTGTGCCATAATGAAAGTAATTATGTTAATTAAAGCCAAGATCTTCAGCAGAATGAACAAGGGAGAAATATGTCCCTCTTCTAATTGCACTTCTTTTGGGGTGAACACTTGATACTTAGCATGCTCCTACAGACAGAAAAAGAAAATTGGTTTCATGAGCACTGAAGAAACAAGCTTCTGTCAAATATCCAGAGAAATGTAACTACTACCTTCTCTCTTAGGCTATGTTACACTGGGTAATTTAAGTCGACTTTAACTAAGTCGACTTAACTAAGTTAAGTCGACTTAGTGAGTCTACACTCAATTTTTAAGTCGACTTTGGGGGGAACTTACAAAGTCGACCTACAGCATCCACACTGGATGCCTCGGTCGACTTCTAGGGGCTTAGGGGGACCTAGGGCAGGTCCACAGGGGTGGGGGGCACCCCTTGCCCACTGCCAGGGGGCTCAGCCTTTGCCCCATTGTACCTAGGTACAATGGGGCAAAGGGGGACAGGGACCCTGGCAGGGCATAGGGGCAGGGTGGGCAGAGCAGAGCCTGTGGGGGGACATGCCAGGCTCTCCTTGTGCCCCGCATCAGGGAGGGCATTGGTGTAGCCCTGGGATAGCCCTAAGTCGACTTAGGGCTACCCCACGTCTACACTGGCTTAAAGTTGACTCTAGGGAGTCGACTTAAGCCTTAGGTTTAGTGGAAAGGAGGTTTAATAAAGTCGACTTAATTTTAATTAAGTCGACTTTATTTTCCTTAAGTCAACTTAAGCAAGCTGCTTAAGTTGACTTAAGGAAAGTGTAGTGTAGACGCAGGGTAAATTAAGTCGACTTAAGCAAGCTTAAGTTGACTTAATTTACCAGTGTAGACGCAGTCTTAGTTATCAGATTATTGTATTAAATTACATGTGGTTTAGACCCTGGTCCTAAAGACTTAAGCACATATGTAACTTACCCCATGAGATGTCCCATTGATTTCAATGCTTAAGTGCTTTGTTGGATTAGGGCCTACATACTGATACGTGTATTTAGCCCTATGAAGGAATGAGGGGGTAAAATGAAACCCTATCATCCACACAGGGACAGCTATGCTAGAGAGAGGATTCATCCGGAGGAAAGTAGTCTGTACTACGATCAGAAATCTAGAGTCAAATCCTGGTTCCTTTGAAATCAATGGCAATTTTACTATTGAGTTCAATGAGGACAGGCAGTGCTTAATTTGTAAGGAAAGAGGTGCTGGGGCTCAAGTGATTTTTTTTTTTTTTTTTTTTTTTAACATTCAAAACAACTGCAGCAAGCCCAGAGGTACTGGGGCTATGAACTGCCAAGTCTAGAGATGCTGGGGCTCAGAGCTGGAAAATATTAAGCACAGGGCACAGGATTTCACATCTAGAGTTTATATATAAAATAACACTATTGAGAGATGTATTTGAATGGATAAAAGGGGGCTGGGTATCCAAGTGGAAAAAGAAATAAATAATTTGCCCTCAGTGCATTCAGTTAAATTATAATTATAAAGGTACATTAAAACGCAAAACCCATCTAATGTAGGTACAGTTATACCCTTATTCAAATTGATAAACTCATGAGGTTAAGCATAACTGTGGGTCAATGGAAACAATGGGAATGATTACCTGTCCCAGGTGTCTATAGTAGCTCCTTGGTAGGTATGTAATTTGGCAATTTAAAGATATTTGAATGACTTAACCAGAGGAATTCTGATTTAGTAGGAATGTATGACAGAATTATATCTCCTTCTTTACCCAACAAACAGTCAAATTAACAGACAGTACTTCAAATTCATTATCTACTCTCCTACCTCCCATCTGCAGGTCTTCTTTCACCCACTACAGCTCATTCCACTCCGGTCTCCTGAGTCCTCTCTTTGTCTCCCTACATCCCCCATCCCTAGATGTCTTAACATCCTCTTTTATAACTTTATGCTAATGACACTCAAATGCCAACTCTACCCCTGGCTTCTTCTATCAATCTCATATCTCTGCCTGTCCTCAATGTCTCACCCCACCATGTCAACAGATGAACACTTCATTTTGCCTCCAAGACTCTTCCATTTCTATCTCCAGTGGCTATCACTGACCTTGGTCATCTCTCATCTTTACTTGTGTATCCACTTAACCTCCCTGTTCCTCATCTAAGCTAGACAATCTCACTCTACTGCATAGTATCTCACGGGCTTTTAGAGTGCATCACATTTATTAAACTATAGCAGCACTGTTCTATTGTAGGGATTAAGTAATGACACCAGTGTTCTACTGCAAAGGAACAGCCTGCTTTATAATGGATTATTTGACATTTCCATTTGACTTGTATTCTTTTTCATGTAACTGCTTTAAATTGCTTTGTGTGGCATGGGCAGCACTAGCCTTGCTTTCTAGCAAAATATCAAGTGACAGCCTGATGGTTTCAATTGTGTGGCGAAGACACACTGGGACAACATGCAGCTCCTTACTGACAGAAGAAGAGCAGATCTTTGGCTCATGTTTCTCAGACTTCATGCCCAAAGTGTGACTCAAGGAAACCAGTTGGCTTTCATTGGCCATGCTCTCTATGTTGCTATAGAGAGTAACTTGACTCTTCTGGAGCTTACTGGGGTTTTTGCTATGTCAAGATGTACCCCCCAAATGTATTTTGATTGTTTCTATTCCTGTGCCTCAATATGCATTGTAAGCATGGGCAATTGTATGTGCGGTGCTATTTTCACATGGCTTGGTGTTGTGTGTTATAAGAATTAAAATGACCATTATGGAACACTGTGTATGGAGTATTCTCTTCCAAATCAAAAGTGAAAGAAAGAGAAAAAATGTAATAGACATAGAATCATAGAATAATAGGGATGGAAGGGGCCTCATGAGGTCATCTAGTCCAATCCCCTGCTAAAAAGCAGGACCACTCCCATTAAATCACCCCAGCCAGGGTTTTGTCTAATCAGGCCTTAAAAATCTCCAAAGATGGAGATTCTACCACCTCCCTAGGTAGCCCATTCCAATGCTTCACCACCCTCCTAATGAGAAAGGTTTTCCTAATATCCAACCTTGACCTCCCCAGCTGTAATTTGAAACCATTGCTTCTTGTTCTGTCCTCTGTTACCATGGAGAACAGCCTAGCTCCCTCCTCTTTGAAGCACCCCTTCAGGTAGTTGTAGGTTGCTATCAAATCTCCCCTCAGTATTCTGTACTGTAGACTAAATAAGCCTAGTTCCTTTAGTCTCTCCTTGTAAATCATGTACCCCAGCCCCCTAATAATTTTTGTTGCCCTCCGCTGGACTCTTTCTAATTTGTCCACATCCTTTCTGTAATGAGGAGCCCAAAACTGGACACAGTATTCCAGATGCGGCCTGACCAGTGTCGAATAGAGGGGAATTATCACATCTCTCGATCTGCTGGCAATATTCCTACTGAGGCAGCCCAATATGCCATTGGCCTTTTTGGCAACAAGAGCACACTGTTGGCTCATATTCATCTTCCCATCCACCATAACCCCCCAGTCCTTTTCTACAGTGCCGCTACTTAGCTGATCGTTCCCCAGCCTGTAGCAGTGCATGGGATTTTTCCGTCCTAAGTGCAGGACTTTGCACTTGTCCTTGTTGAACCTCATGAGGTTTCTTTTAGCCCAGTGTTCCAATTTGTCCAAGTCTCCCTGGATCCTGTCCCTGCCCTCCAGAGTATCTACCATTCCCCCCAGCTTAGTGTCATCCGCGAACTTACTAAGCACACAGTCTATTCCATCATCAAGATCATTAATGAAGATGTTGAATAGAACTGGCCCCAGGACCGACCCCATGGGCACACCACTCATTACCAGTTGCCAACTAGACATCGAGCCATTGATTCCTACCTGCTGAGCCCGTCGATCTAGTCAGTTTTCTATCCACCTTATGGTCCACTCATCCAACCCATACTTCCTTAACTTGCTGACAAGAATGCTGTGGGAAACCGTATCAAAAGTCTTGCTAAAGTCAAGGTATACCACGTCAACGGCTCTTCCCGCATCCACAAATCCAGTCATCTCATCATAGAAGGAAATCAGGTTGGTCAGGAACAATTTGCCCTTGGTGAATCCATGTTGACTGTTCCAGATCACTCTATTTTCCTCCAAGTGTTTCAGTTTGGATTCTTTGAGGACCTGCTCCATGATTTTCCCAGGGATTGAGATAAGGCTGACCAGTCTGTAGTTCCCTGGATCCTCCTTTTTCCTTTTCTTGAAGAGAGGTACTATATATGCCTTTTTCCAGTCCTCCAGGACCTCCCCTGTTCGCTACGAGTTCTCAAAGATAATGGCCAGCGGCTCTGCAATCACATCAGCCAACTCCCTCAGCACCCCTGGATGCAGTTCATCCGGCCCCATAAACTTGTGCACATCCAACTTCTTTAAGTAGTCCCTAACCTGACTTTCCATCACTGAGGGCCACTCTTCTCTCCATTCTGTGTTACCCCATGTAGTAGCCTGGGAGCTGGCCCTCCCTGTGAAGACTGAAGTAAAAAAAGCATTGAGTACTTCAGCCTTTTCCGCATCATCCACCACGAGGATGCCTGCCCCATTCAGTAAGGGAATGCCTCTGTTCAGAATGAAATTGGCATCTGCTAATACCTGAGGTCAATACTGAAACACGTCTTAAAGGATGTCTAGTCAAATCCTTTATTTCTGTAGTGGAAACAATTCTTTTGTTTCAGAAGGATGTTTTTTTCTTGCTCCCTAGATTGGAGGTGGTTACTTTCAACAGTATTGTCATGAGTACTTGAGAAAAGCATTCCTATTTCACAGCTCCTGAGAAGTGACAGAGCAGAATTAATTACATTTCCTTCTGTGGAGGACACTTTCTTTGCCTCAGTGGAACCTGCAAAAAAGCAGTCTTAATAGAATGGTGTCATCCTATTGTGCCAGTAACTGACATTTAATCTTGAAATGCTGACAATATTGAGCTCTCAACCATCACACCAGAGAATTTATTCTATTTAATCTTACATTTTACAGGGATATTTTCTTTACTATAACTACCTGTGTTGTCGCAATACAGAGAGATAACAACCCTTTTGAGCCCCCGTCCTGCAATTATCTTTTCCCCAGACTCTGTTAAAATGGACTCCTTGATCTTATAAACTCAGTGGGGAGACCAGAATATTCTTCTCATGGTTCAGGAAAGTGGTGCCTATGGTAAATTGCAACTTTTAAAAATACATTATTGATTTTGGAGGCAGAAGTTGAGGCAACCTTAAGTGGCTTCATTTTCAGAAAAGGGTGAGCACCTATCCTTTGAATACGAGACCCTTTGCAGATTTTTGAAACTGAGTGCTCAAAAATGGAGACACAGAAAATCATTATTTCCTTTATCCTTGCCTGAACATTACCTCTAGCAGCAATGCTGTTCCTTCTGGGGACAAGTAAAGAGGGTTGTATAGAATCCCATTTTATCCTCCCTTTTAAAGCACTGCTTGGAGTCTTTGTGCTCTTGTCTGAGAAAGGCAGGATGTGGTCCAGCAACTACACAAGATGGAACAGAGAGCAGAGGGTAGCTTAGGAGGAGAAGTGTGTAAAGTACTCTTTTCAAAAAGATTTTTTTTTTAAATGCCATTTGCTTGGTACTGGATTTATATTACTGGAACAAACTCACAGCATTTGAAGACAGTTTTCAATTTACAAAAACTTTTAGCAAATGTTGGTGTCAGCTACCTCTCACTATCTGGGTGCTTTTGAAATGAAAGAAAAGACCCTTTTGCTTAGAAATCATTGGGCCTGCGTAGCAAGGTCTGCCTTAGCTGGCCCTCTGCTTTGCACCTCAGTTCTGCTCAGGTTCCACTGCTCTGGTGTTTGAGACTCCCACAAAAGGCTCACCAATCTGTTGTGTTTGCCATCATCTGTGCTTTTTATTTACAGTGCTCATAATAAGTCCCCCATTATAACCTCAGATACCCTAGGTTAGGGTCTCCAAGGTTCAGTGCTCTGTTCTACCTCCAGGCCAGCAGACAGTCTTACTCACAACTTCCTTCTACCATGCTTGACAAGGCCTGCATCTCTCTCTGGTTTCCTGTCCAGGCCTATATTTGTGCCTGGCCAGATCACCAGTTCTTCCTCTTCATCTCATTAGGCTGGGCTCTGGCTCAGCCTAATCACTCAGGCACCTGCTCCATCCCCCCAGGCCTGGGCTGACAGAGCAACAGAGAGATTTATCCCCTCTACTCTTTCACAGCCTTCCACTAGGTGTAACCATATAGCTTAAGGGTATGTCTATACTAATGGCAACTTGGGGATCAAGCCCAGAAGTGCTCTCCGGTTGACACCATTAATCCACCTCTCTGACAGGAGTAAAGCTGCATCAACCAGAGGGTGTCTCTAGTTGACACAGAGCAGGGAAGATGCCATAATATGGCAAAATAAGTAAGTCAATGGAAGTTACATAGGCTACATAAAATTTCACCACCAGTAGCAGTGTAGACCAAGTCTAATGCATTAAGCATCAGGCTAGGCGTGCCTTTAAGTAGCAGTGATGCTAAAGACTCTGTTTGCTCCAAACAAACAATGTGAATAGTCAATTTCCTCTGCTATTTTCTCATCCCTTAAAGAGAAAGGATATGATATACTACTGCTTGCCAACATATAAAACCTAGGCAATCAGAAGAAATATTAGGATAAAGAAGCAAAAGTTGCAAAGGTTTGAATTTGAGAGTTTCTCTTTCACTCGATACAGTTAAGCATCTTTGTTGCAAATAATAAGTTTAATAGATCTGACAGTTCTGGATTTAGCACTAGAACAGGGTATAATTCAGCTAGCAAGTGCTGTAACGTTGCTTTTGTGCAAGCTCTGGCATAACACAAAGGGTATTATCCACAGCAGTAACTAATTAACTCCACTTCATTATAATGACTCTACAAATGGAGATATTTTAATTTAAAAGGAGACACTGATTGCTGAGTCACCTGTTGAACAGACAGAGCTATTTTTCAGTCACACAGACAATTAAGTCTTAATATTAAGATGTCTCCCACCTTTTGCTTCTTGATTAATTTATAATTTATTTGGTGTTTCTCGCATCACCCTTCACTGGGCCACAATATTGCTCACAGTGTACATACCATGGCTTGTTTTAAAAGCAGTAATATATCAATAAACTAACCCTAGACCTCATTGAACTCAGTAACATGAAAATGTATATAGCAGCTGGCAGAGTTAATAGTAATGCATAGACTTCAAGAAGTTCTATACAGTTTTACTACTTAATTATACTCTAACAACCTTTGTTACCATCATTCTAGTTGCCAAATAAAATAAGACCCAGCGCAAGACTTCGCTCAAGTTAAATAAAATCTGAACCTACAACCCCTGTGAGGATCAAAGAGACGTAAACTTTTGGTTTTATTGTCTTTCATGGACCTCTCACTAACACAGTGTGCCAAACCAATCAATAACAAGCCAAAATCTACACAAGAGTTCCCTTCTACCCCCGGGTGATGTTTCCTTCCTACAATCTGAACTAATGTGCAGCTATGCTACCCTAATTCTCCACTCCAGGACCCCAACTTACCCCGCCTTGCTGTATGAACCCTCACTCCTGGGTTAGTTCACAACCAGCCACCTGTGTGTAATCAGTCCCTGAACCAGTGGAAGAGTGCTTTCACTAGTCACCCATGCGATAGTCCCCTAGTCCCAGATGCAACCCTGGGAACTAGTCTTGCAAGATTCAGTGCACCCTCACTGGGTCTTGCAAGCTCATTTACACTTGTCCATCAATTTAACAAAGAAATTGATATGTATCAGCTTTTGCTCTCAGACAGGCCTGACATACAATCCCATTTAACCTTGCACTGCTTCAGATAAAACAGCCCTAAGTTTATTGATTACAGTAAGATTTTAAGTGCAAATTAGTCAGACTAATATAAAATCAATGATTCTCAGTCAAGGAGATAACCACAATCAAATAAAAGGAAAAGTTGCATTCTAAACTCAAATCACTGTTTTCAGTCTATGTTCTGCTTGTCCGCAGGCTGGGCTGTGATGATTTACAGCCACCGTCCCACTCCATGGGTAGGTGTCAGTCCTTGTTGTTGCTTAGAAGATGGAGTCCAGTGAAGAGCCTCAGAAAAAGAAGTCTCTTACTTTTAGCAAGTTTTCCTCAACACCCCCATCCCCTTGAGGTCAGGTGATTGTCTATGTCCTGCAATGGGCATGATTTCTCCCTCCTGAGCCAAGGTGCTTAGGCTGCATTGTTCTTGTATGCATGCCTCTGCTGGGGTGGAAATACAACTGTTTCATTTGGGGTCATGACACAATAGTTTCATATCTGTAAAGATGTATGATGTTGCAGGAAACATGCTACCATGACAGTAATGTAGAACATGCCATGAGCATTCCAAAAATACCTTACATGATAGACTTTGCATTAGACAATACACAGTTATGCTGTAATGGTGAACAGAAATGATACACAGGTCACATTAGAAGGGTGTACATAGGGTGCAGCATGTCATTCCCCAAGATGTTTTTTTAATGGGTTTGAGAGTTCAACGATTATTACCAGAATAAAGAGTTTTCACATGAACTCACCAGACAAAACGGAAGGCCAGTTCACACTACAAACCTAAGAATCAGCCCTTCTTTCATCAAATTCTCTGAGAACCAGATTAAAGTCCCCCAATTTCCCCACCAAACCTGAAATTCTCCACGTTTTAGCTCAATTAACTGCTTTTATAGAGTTCTCATCTTTAACTTTGAGCACCTGATGGGTTTTACATGAGTTCACTAGCAACCCAGCCTAATTATCTAACATTCAGGTGTTGACATGTTAGATCTAAAATTAACTTTATCTGCTATATTGTTCCAGTAGGGCCTCTGCTGTAAGGTGGTTTGCATGGAATTTCCAGCAATATCACAAGAAAGCATTGTGGATCTCACAAGGAAGCATAAAACAAAGAGGTTCTTTTAACCAAAGAGGTTTGTCTATGCTGTAGCCATGATTTATTGAAAAACTTCTGGTTTTGCTTCATTTTAAGTGCGTGAATAATCCTATCCCCAGTCAACAAAGCTCTTAAGCTTTACGCACACACTTAAGGCTCAGGAAACCTAAGAGCTGCTGCACAGAATTTGCATTTCCTGGAGGGAAGGGAGCAGGGAGCTAAGGTGCAATATTACTAACCCCAAACTTTAAAAAGTTATGAGTCAGGCCCCCAAAATCTTGAGATTGGTTTAAAAATCATGATTTTTTTTTTTTTAAATTGTGAATTATTTTAATTTGTCTTCTGATTTCTGAGCTTCTAGGATATACTCACATCATGTTTCTGAGCTTTTCTCCACATCCATGCAAAGAAGTAATTGGACATTAGAAGGCCCCTTACTTCCCTGAGCAGACTTTCTGTTGCTGGAACCTCCACACTGAGCAAACTGACCGGTTGGTACTTCCCATCTCACACAGTAGGCAAACAAGGGTAGGGAAAAAGTTCAGAACTAGAAACCTCACAAAGTCAGCTGTCAAATAATTTCCAAATGAAATGCTGTCAGCTCACCATGCTTTGTTGATCTGAGAGAACAGTTACCATCTGGTTTCTCTCACTAGGCAGCCTCTAAAGCAGAATGCAATGTGTCTTTGGTTGAGCACACATCTGTGATTCTAAAACACTTCTCTGACTTGATTCACTAGCCACAGGCTATGGTGCTGCTGCTAACAGCATAACATGCCAGTAATAGAAAGGGTTATTACTTTCATCCTTTATTGTGCACCAAGCTATCCTGGGTGTTTTCCAATGTCTAGACTCTGTTTTCATTAACCTAACAGTCAAAACCAGATACATTTGCCATACATTAACACTAGCATTTCCCTATAAACTCAGCAAAGAAAACAGGATGTCAGAATTCCCATTACTCCACTCTGAACAGGAATAGAATGGAGGGGCAGTGGGAGCTTTATGCCAGCTTTGTGCTTTCTCATATTTTGGGGAAGTCTAGGCATCTGTTCAGCCCGTTACAACTTAACATCATCTCATTGATTCGTAGATTCCAAGCCTAGAAGGGATCATTATGATCCTCTAGTCCAGGGGTCTGCAACCCAAAAGATAAGAAGAGCTGTTTTTAAAAATTCCTTCAATAAAAAAGTGTTTTGAAAGCTGCAACGGGCTTAGCCTCCTGGTGGAGCACGTGGGGACCTGGCCAGGGCACCTACTGCAGGGTCCGCTGGTGGGGGGGAGCCCAGAGTCTGATGTGGGCCACCCACAGGGTCCCCTGGTGTCAGAGAGGACCCTGGAGCTAGAAGCGGGACACCCACAAGCACCCCCAGTGTGGGGTGGGGGGTTCTGGAGTTAGGTGCAGGCAGCTTGCAGCGTCCCGAGGTGGTGGTGGGGGGGTTGGAGCTGGAGCCACAAGGAGCAACCAAAGAGCTGCATGTGGCTCCGAAGCCACAGGTTGCAGACCCCTGATCTAGTCTGACCTTCTGTATAACACAGGCCAGAGAACTTCCCCAAATAATTCATAAAATAATTCTGTGTCTTTTAGAAAAAACACCCAGTCCTGATTAAAAAGTTGTCAGCGATGGAAAATCTACCGCAATCCTTTGTAAATTGTTCCAATAGTTAATTATTCAGAGCTGTTCTACATTGCTCTGGCTAGGTAACAGCTTCCAGGGCTGGAACTGGGTTAAACTCCTGTACCTAGGACTTCTCTAATTTCTGTCACTCAGGCATATCAGTCATACTCCTGAGCAACGTAAGTTGCTATACCAACCTAATGGCTGGTGTGAACAGTGTATGGTGGCAGGAGAGTTTCACTTAATGAACTGCTAAAACCAATTTTGTTTAACCATTCAGTTTCTCCTGATTAACTGATAAAACCAATTTAAATATCAATGACATTTTGAACAGACTAAATAAAGATGAAAAAACTGATTTTTTTCTGCCATGGTTTTCAACAAACTCTAATCAAGACTGTAGCACTCCAGGTCAATAAGTGATTTATTGGAAAGTTCTACAATACCATCTTTCATGAAGAGTAGCCATTAGTATTCAGCAGTGTTGTGTGGACCACGGAGCATGGGTGACATTATAATTTCTGTTGAGGCATACCGTATCTCTTCAGAGGACAGTGCTTAGATATGCAATCAGACTGTGTAACTGAAGAAAACAGGATAGAATGAACAGAACATTTTCAAGAGTCTTATTTCTTGGAGCAGATTCATGTACCTTCAGAAAACCTGAGCAAGAGTAAAGAGCTTTGCTAAAACCTGTTATCTTGGCTAAACACAGATTTAATATATCATGAACATATCATCATCTTGCCAGCTTGTATCCTTGTGTCACTTGACCACTGACATCAAACTAATTTGTTTTTAGATATATCTCACTCACCCACCCTGTTTCAAAGTGTACAAACGCAAGACAACTTTCTTGGTAGACAATATCTCAATAGAGCACAGCTAACAAAAGACTGCAAAACAAAACTGATTTATTCATAAAAAACCTCTAATCTTTTAAAGATAAACATTATCATAAGAACAACCTGTTCAACACTAAAGAATGAGAGGGAGTTGGCTGATGTGATTGCATAGCCGCTGGCCATTATCTTTGAAAACTCGTGGCGAACGGGAGAGATCTTGGGGGATTGGAAAAAGGCATATATAGTACTTATCTTCAAGAAAGGGGAAAAGGAGGATCTGGGGAACTACAGACCAGTCAGCCTCACCTCAATCCCTGGAAAAATCATGGAGCAGGTCCTCAAAGAATCCATCCTGAAACACTTGGAGGAAAATAGAGTGATCAGGAACAGTCAACATGGATTCACCAAGGGCAAATTGTGCCTGACCAACCTGATTGCCTTCTATAATGAGATGACTGGATTTGTGGATGCAGGAAGAGCCATTGATGTGATATACCTTGACTTTAGCAAGGCTTTTGATACCGTTTCTCACAACATTCTTGTCGGCGAGTTAAGGAAGTATGGGTTGGATGAGTGGACCATAAGGTGGATAGAAAACTGTCTAGATCAACGGACTCAGTGAATAGGAATCAATGGCTCAATATCTAGTTGGCAACCAGTAACGAGTGGAGTACCCCAGGGATCAGTCGTGGGGTTGCTTCTGTTCAACACCTTCATTAATGATCTGGATGATGGGATAGATTGCATGCTCAGTAAGTTCGTGGATGACACCAAGCTGGGCGCGATGATAGACACGCTGGAGGGCAGGGACAGGATTCAGGGAGACTTAGACAAATTGGAACACTGGGCCAAAAGAAATCTCATGAGTTTCAACAAAGACAAGTGCAAAGTCCTGCACTTAGGACAGAAAAATCCCATGCACTGCAAAAGGTTGGGCACTGATCGGCTAAGTAGCAGCACTGTAGAAAAGGACCTGGGGGTTATGGTGGATGGGAAGCTGGATATGAGTCAGCAGTGTGCTCTTGTTGCCAAAAAGGCCAATGGCATATTGGGCCGCATCAGTAGGAGTGTTGCCAGGAGATCAAGGGATGTGATTATTCCCCCTATTCAGCACGGGTGAGGCCACATCTGGAATACTGTGTCCAGTTTTGGGCTCCCCACTACAGAAAGGATGTGGGCAAATTAGAAAGAGTCCAGTGAAGGGCAACAAAAATGATTAGGGGGCTGAAGCACATGACTTATGAGGAGAGGCTGAAGGAACTAGGCGTATTTAGTCTGCAGAAGAAAAGACTGAGGAGGGATATGATAGCAACCTTCAGCTACTTGAACGGATGCTCCAAAAAGAAGGGAGCTAGGCAGTTCTCAGTAGTAACAGAGGAGAGAACAAGGAGCAATGGTTTCAAGCTGCAGCTGGGGAAGTCGAGGTTGGATATTAGGAAAAACTTTCTCACTAGGAGGGTGGTATAGCATTGGAATGGGTTACCTAGGGAGGTGGTGGAATCTCTGTCTTTGGAGATATTTAAGGTCCAGTTAGACAAAACTCTGGCTGGGATGATTTAGTGGTAGTGGTCCCGCTTTTAGCAGGGGGTTGGACTAGATGACCTCATGAGATCCCTTCTAGCCCTAAGATTCTATGATTCTATACAGCTACTTCTAATCTCACCTTTCACTGAAAACAGTATTGAGCATGTGTCAAGATGGACATGGACTGGAGCCTTACGAGTCCATTCCTGTTCATATAGGCTAGGGGTTGCCAAACATTTTGACATCATTACCCTCTTTTAACAAACTATTTCCTGCTGTGATCCCAGACGTCAGGAAGGATGCCATTCTGAAGAGCAAAATGGCTGTCCTCTGCCCAGCATTACCTTACACGCACCATAATTGTGAGATCATGGTGCATAGAGGATGCCGTTATGCTCTACAAAATGGTGTCCACTACATAATGTATGCTCATTTATGTTGTGTAGAGCAAAATGGCATCCTCCACAATCTAGGGTTTGTTGTACCCAACTACTGATGGTGAAACCTCATTTGGGGTTATGAACCACAGTTTGGGAACCAATACTATTGAACCTAATTCATTGACACTCATGGGGTGCGTCTACACTTAGAAATTAAGTCGACTTAAGGAAGTTTAAGTCGACTTAATTTACGTGGCGTCTACACTGGGCTTTCCTTAATTTGACTTAAGCTGCTCCTTAAATTGAATTAAGGAAAAGGTAGTTCAAATTAATAACACCTCGTTTTAATTCTAACTAGTGCTTAAGATGACTTTATTAAGTCGACTTAAGCTTGTGGAAACGCGGAGTAGTGCCTAGTTGGACCTTTTTAAGTGGACTTAAAACATTAAGTCGACTTAATACGGCCAAAAAGGGGCCACATCTACATTTGAAAAGTTAAGTCAACTTTTGTTAAGTTGACTTAATAAGGTCCACTTCAACTTAAAGTCGACCTTATTAAGTCGACTTCATAAAGTCGACTTAACTTTTCAAGTGTAGACATAGCCATGGAAAGTGAATGTAAAGTGGATGTGTAATGTACCAAATTAAAATGAAAGTAACTCATTCTGTTCTCAGTTACACTGGTGTAATTCAAGTTCATTGGGAATTTTTTATTTAACTGTTTTTCACCAAAAAAACCCAAACCCAAACCAAAAAAAGTCTATGTTTCAAAAATAAATGTTCATGAAACATCAGTTTTGAGAAGTCTCCCAACTAAAAAAAAATATTGGGGTAAGAAAAGTTGGTTTTTTTTCAACTCAGCTCTTATTTAGGATTCACATCGCTGTAACTGTGCAGAGAATTTTACACTGTATTTTCCTAAAAAGAAATATATGTATTGCACACCTAAAAAGAGGATACTGTCTCTAAAAGACTCCACTCTTCCTCATTTAGTTTATTAATGTGAGCTTTGAAGCACTTAAATTTAACAGTAAATCATGCACGTTTATTCTTGTCTACATATAGCCATAATGAACATTGAACAGAACAAAGATTTTTTAATAATTTAAAATTCTTCTCAAGTAAAAATACTGTACAACTTGGGAATATTTTTTCATAAACACACATAATTCTCCTTGATAGTAACAGGAGCTGCCTACGCATACAAAAAGGACTAAAAGGTTTGTCCTCAAAGTGTTTGTGGATAATAAACCAGACCAGATGGGATTGAGTATTCATTACACTACCTCAGCAGTGATGCTAATTTCTGTATAATTAAGCTCTAATTAAATTTAGCGTTTGGAAAATGGATGTTCACAGAATTAAATATTAGGTGCTTTATATTTTGAACTCAGTTAACGTGCTGGCAAATGTCTGCTGTCATAAATCTGTTTAAAACCCATTTATTCATAGCATTCGGCTTCTAGAATTCCCATGTCTGGCGTAGCTACAACAAATATCATCTGAATATGGAAGCAGGGTATCCCAGGCCAGGTGTTATTCTGGGCACAGGCTTTACAGTAGGATAGTCTGAAAAAAAAGGAAATTCTTTTCCAGGAAAACATCTGAACAAAATTTAAAAAAAAGGTTTTGTTCAAAAATTTCTCCAGATAATTTGAAATTAAAAATTTCATTTTGAATCAATTAAAAAGAATAATTTTATTGATTCCAATTTTAATTCTCATTTGCAAAGAATACCATAGAAGTGAATTCAGTGGACATAGACCTATCAAAGCCTTGAGCTTGCTCCCAGAGTTTGCCATACAGCAAAGCTAGGAGTGAATTTTGAATGGAAAGAACAATTTTCCTTGATAATGGCATAAATATAGACATATCAAGCAGATGGCCTGTGGATACAATTTTAAACAATATCTGTAGATCCAAGTCTTTAAGATGCTTCCTCATTATACGAATCACCTTTCAGTACTTTTTGATGGATTGAAGGCTATGTGGACTGTTCATATAGGAACAAGAAATGACTTTGAATCAGGTTGAATTTGTGTACTTCTGTGTTTGCAAAAGCAACCCTAATTCATGAACAACTTTTGAACCTGGGACCTACACATGAATTTCCAACACCTTGCACATTACAACCATTGTCTCCTTAATGTTAAGGAAGCTCCCACCTACAATGGGCCAAAGGGAGAAACCTGCTGAGCCATTAAGGAGACAATGGTTGTTCACAACCTCCTGTCTAAGGCATTCCTCCAGAATGACACAAGTTAAAGTATAGATATAACAGCAAATTCCGAACTAACTAACTTCTAATATAAATACAATTCCTAGACATAAACTATATAATCATTCCCAGCAAATTACTACCTTTCTATTGATACCAAACATGATGTAGCTCCTATGGATTATAGCATTTATGAGATATCCATAGAAAATATCATAAATGCTTCCCTAAATCCAGACAGCATCACACAGGGCTCTGCCCTGCCCTTTGGGGGGCATGCCAGGCTCCCCCTGTGCCCCCCCCAGCAGGGAGGGCATTGGTGTAGTCCTGGGGTAGCCCTAAGTCGATTTAGGGCTATCCCACGCCTACACTGGCTTAATTTGACTTTAAAAAGTCGAATTAAGCCTTAAGTCTAGTGGAAAGAAGGTTTAATAAAGTCGACAATTTTCATTAAGTCGACTTTATTTTCCTTAAGTCGACTTAAGCGAGCTGCTTAAGTCAACTTAGGGAAACTGTAGTGTAGACGCAGGGTAAATTAACTCGACTTAAGCAAGCTTAAGTCAACTTAATTTACCAGTGTAGATGCAGCCTTTGTGCCTATCTGTTGTCTCTTGTTTTATCCATAGATTGTATACTCCTGGGATCAGGGACTGTCATTTTGTTCTGATTGTACAGCTCCAAGCACCGTGGGGGTCCTGATTTACAACTAGAGGTCCTAAGTGCTATTGGTAATAAAAATAATTAGCAATAATAACAAGAGGGACTCCTGAGTAGCCAGCACAGATGAAAAGGATGGAGATCAACAGGAAATTTTATTATGGAAGATTTTAGTTTAAAATATTCATTCTCTGTTTTCCTGACTTGAGTAACTGACCTCTGCTGGTCATTGTCCCAGCCACTGACAAATTTTGGTTTGTTATTTCAGTGGCTATAGATACAGTCTTTCACAGAGAAGCAATATAGACGAGTGCATAGGATGCTGGATTTGAAGTCACAACTGGGAGGGACTCTTTCAGGGTCTGTCATGTGACCTAAAGAAGGTGGCTGCTGTTTCATCTTCCTGTCTTTGTTTTTCTTATCTATTTAGTCTGCAAACTCTTTGGGGGCAGGGACCGTCTCTATATGTCCAGTACATAGAACAACGAAGCCCCAATTAAGGTCTGTAAGGCACTAGAGAAATACAAATAAATAAAAATAGTACCTACTTCTGAATTCTGGGATTAAAGTTGTGAGACAAACGTTTTCATTGCATCCTGCTCCAAGTATCTGTTTTCTAATTGCTGTGTGACTATTTTCATGCTGTAAAAGTTAGTGTGCGGAATGCCTACATTCTGGGCATTTCATGCTCCCAGTGGTCTAATATTCATGATAATACCACAGTGAGGTTTGTGAGCCTGAATTTTACTGGCCTTTCATTTTATTTCTAAGAGAATATTTTCTAAACCCAAGTGTATTGTCCCTTGTACTGCTCAGAGGAGTGGATGCACCGTTATCTTATAGACATTGGTTTTTTTTCTTTTCCAGTGTGAATTAGTCTCAACTGTTTTTTTCTAGTTGTACTTCCTATGTTTAATCTTACTAAGCAGTTCTGAGCTTTCAAAAAGGGAACAGGACTGGCCTGAGCAATATGCTTTACTCTTGATCTGGACATGCACTTCTGAGATGTATGGTAACCCAGTCATACCCATTCAGTCCCTGCCTTCCCTGATGAGACAGACAACCAGTTTAGTGCATAGATTCCCATTATCTTTATCTAAAATTATCTAATTTGCCTGAGATCTTCACTGTATGTAGAGGTAGGAAGCTGACATGCATGAGAATGTTTCAGTCTTAATGGAGTACATATTGGAAAAAGAAGAAACACTAAAAGCATAATTATTGTATGCACAGTTGTCGTAGCCCAGTACCAAACCTCTCCGTATACTAGCAGTATAATAAATAATCAGTAGGTTCAATAGCTGGGTATGCATTGCAGTATTCAATTTAGAAAGCTGTTAGCAGCTCTGTGGCTGCCAGATTTCATGCTTAGCCAGGCATTGATTTAGCTGCAACAGCTGCCAACAGGGATATATTGATTAATGCCCACTATGATGGCAGTCCTACTGAGAGTTTTCTTTGCCAGCATATCAGTTTTATATTCTCCTGTAGTAAAAGACTATTGACCAGCTCCTTTGCTGGTGTACAGCAGCATAGCTACATTGAAGTCAATGCTGATTTACACCCTCTAAGTACCACACCCTATATTCTGCCATATATAACAGAATGACATACAACTATTCATTCTTTTTTCACTAGGCGATTAGGATACAATTATGGTCTTAGTAGAGTCATCTTTATTTATTCTTTGTTTTGTGACAGACAATGCCCCAAAACTTCAGTCTGGATCAGGGCCTCCATTGTGCTAGGTGCTGTAGAAACACATGGGAAGAAATTGTTCCTGCCTCCAAAAGTTTAGAAGCTAATTTGGGAGCAGGATTTATTCAGTAATCGTTTCTGCAGATTCACTTTGGAAACATGGCTGTTACTCTGGCCACAGGGTTTGCTGATCACTAGAAAGAGAGTAATTGGTAGGCTAAACATTTTAAGTCATGTAAATATGGAGAAGACTCAAGCTTCTTGAAAGAGAAAATGGGAGCTCTATAGTGTAGCGTGGCAGAAGGAACGTCTCTTTCTTGGGTAGGAAGTGATAAACTAGCTGTTTGAGCTTGATGATACTGCCAGGATACATACAAAATGTAAAGGGTTGTAAGCAGCAATCCCTGCAGAGTTGAGTTCCACAATCTGTCACTCAAGAAATGAAAAGGCAGCAACTCATCAAGGAGCAAAAAAGAGGGCATCTCGCTTGATGGAATAAGATCTTTGTAATCCAGTTTGGGCCAGTGCTGAAACAGGAGCAAATGACAAGGGGGATGACAGATCTGCCATGTGATTACTGTGCAGAAGATTTCATCTTGTGCTGCAAACGTTAACAAGCACTTGAAGGAGCCACCTGTCCAAGTGATACTGAGAAAGAGATATCAGTTTTCAGAAGGCCTTCCTGAACGTCTCTGTGTCTGACCCTGCAGAGATGAAAGACTTGAGAAAGACAGTTCTAAGTCACTGGATACAGATTAAAGATCCTTGCTTCCTTTAATTAAACCCATTAGGTTAATTAAATGACTCCCAAATGAAGTCTGGAATGCATACCCAGGCACTTAAATACCCAAAAGATATTGATGTTTGTGGTGTTGTCACTGTGGTGGTTCCAGGATATTAGAGAGAAAAGATGGGTGAGATGATGTCTTTTATTTCGCCAGTTTCTGTTGGTGAGAGAGAGACATTTTTGAGCTTACACAGAGCTCCCAGACTGGAAAAAGAGCTCTGTGTAAGCTCAAAAGCTTGTCTCTTTCCCTAACAAAACTTGTTCAATAAAAGATATTCCCTCACCACCTTGTCTCTCTAATACCCTGGGATCACCACAGCTGCAACAACATTGCAAACATCAATATATTTCAAGAGCCAACAGAAAAGGAAGTTAAATCAAGTTTGCATAAGCACCAAGAACATGCTCAAATCTGCCTTGTATATTACTCATGCATCGCATTACTTTGAATGGTTGCTACCAATATAATATTAATTATAAAACCAAACAAAAAACAAAAGCAAAAAAATGCCTCAGCAACCCTAAACTTCCAAACCTAATAGTATTCCAAAAAGAGGAGAGAAAACTGTTGTGCAAAAAGAGCACCCAGGATCTTTTCAAGGAGGGAAAAGGCAATATGCTACATTTATTGTGAGGAAAACATAATTGTGTTAATAAATAATATTTAGTACACACACACACACACACACACACACACACACACACACACAAATCCCAGATGTTCTGCTGTTGGTCATGTATAGTTACCAGTCCTGATTGTTGCTTGTGATCGTAGCTTGAGTTCGTGGCTGGTGTTCTCAGCTCACGGCAGCTACCTGGCCAGGGAAGCTGGGCATGAGGAAGAGCTGGGTCTCTGTCGGGCACACAGCTGTGCACTGACACTCTTGGATGGTGTGCAGAACATTTCCCAAAGCTATGCAGTCTCACCCATCTTTTTATCCATGGATTTTGCTATGTCACACTGCCTCAGTGTACTGTATGACCATGAGTCATCAGTTAATGGCAGATGTGACTTTGATCTTGTTCTTGATGGGGTTTTTGTCCCTTTTTTTCTAGGGTGGATTCTTTTTGGTTTTGCAGGGTTTGATTGCACTGTTCTTCAGCCATCAAGGTGGTACCGACAGTTTGTCATCAGGATAGGCTGGAGTTGGAGACTGATCCCATCACATACACCCTTCATTCACACGTCCAAACTAAGTTAAAAACACATCTAAATGAAGTTTCAGCAAAACTTAGGCTGGGCAACACAAAATGAAGAAAACAATTCAAAATGGAGTTTTGGTTACAATATGGAGTTACAAGTGAAT
The DNA here is from genome assembly GCA_007922175.1 of Pelusios castaneus. Taxonomy (NCBI): domain Eukaryota; kingdom Metazoa; phylum Chordata; order Testudines; family Pelomedusidae; genus Pelusios; species Pelusios castaneus. The sequence continues at coordinate 1,378,583 of ML685888.1, read as the reverse complement.
GAGGGAGGATGGTATTTTTATCAATGAATATTCCATTGTTTGAAGTAATTCTGTGATATAAATTAATCTTTAGCGCTACAAAAAACAACAACAAAAAGAAGATGCCTACAAAAATCCTGATTTTATCAAAGAAGAAAGTGTATACAAACAGCACAGTGTTTAGCACAATCCATCCTGAAGTTATAAGGCTACTATATACAACAGCGCGTGGCAATATTGCAGCTCTTTCCTGCACTGGTCAGTAGCTCAGTCATTTTTAGCCATGAAAACGTTATACTTATCTAGATATTACAGAGTGACAAACACCTTATAAATGTGTCCAATCAATAAGCACCTCACAGACACGGTGAGGACCAATTAGTTAATGGTTGTACTGTACTTTGAAGATTTAGGGTCAGATTCTCTGCTCCAATTCAGCTCATTTAATAAATTCCAAGATTCCAAGGCAAGAAGGGACCTCTGTGATCATCTAGTTGGACCTCCTGTATGACACAGGCCATAGAACACCCCCAAAATTATTCCTTTTGCGCCTCAGAAGATCTTTTAAAAAAACATCCAGTCTTGATTAAAAAGTTGTCAGTGATGGAGAATTCATCACAATCCTCAGTAAATTGTTCCAAAGGTCAATTACCTGAAGTGATAAAAATGGATGTTCTTATTTCCAGTCTGAATGTATCTAGCTTCAAGCTTTTTGCTCGGATGACACAAATGAATGGAATCTAACTGTAGGTAGCTACCTGAGAATTCCCCCACAGTCAATCTCTATGGCTATGTCTACACTAGAAATGTTAAGATGACTTTGTTAAGTCGACTTTAATAAGGTTGACTTTAAGTAAGTCGACCTTATTAAAGTCAACTTAAAGTGGACTAAGTTGACTTAGCTTTAAGTCGACGTAGTCCACTTTGTTAAGTTGACCTAACCACCCTTAAGTCAACTTAATAAAGTCGACTTAAGGGTTACTCCATGTCCACATCGTCCTTAAGTCGACTTAAAGAGTCAACTTAAGGGTTAAGTCGACTTAATGAGAGTTAGTAACAAAGTCGACTTAAAGAATTTCTTAAGTCAACTTAATGAAAGCCTAGTGTGGACGTGGCTTAATTTAAGTCAAATTAAGCCTTCTTAAGTTGACTTAAATTGCCAGTATAGACTTAGCCTATGTTAGCATAAAGCTGGTGTAGCCAGCTCCAGCACCAGCCTCATCTCCCACCTTGGTGTAGGAGGACATACTGGGGTTAGGAGGAGAGCACAGCTGGTGTGTGGAATCTTAGGGCACAAGCCAGTCCACAGAATAAAGGAGTCATCACTATAGGTAACTGGCAATTTTTCAGTGCAACTCTTTTCTATCAGAAAATGTCGATTCAAAGGAAAACCTTCCAGGAGAATGTATGATTCTGTCAAAACTTTCCATGGAAGCCAGGCAGGCAGGCCTCTTTGCCTGATTTTCTGACAGCCCAGGCTCTTCTGTGTTCCTGAGCCCTGGGCTGGTGCCTCCTAGGGCTGTCCAACTCCCCAAGCTTCCATCTCCCTGGGGAGATAGGCAGCCCTAGGAGACAGCTGTCCAGAGAGCTGTGCAGCTGCAAACTAATCAAAATAAAATAATAAAAATTTGAGAATTTCCTTCCCCAGGAAAATTCTTTTTCTGGCCAGCTGTGGCCATAACCAACACCTTGATGGTCTCTATATCCACTTTCTACCAGAGTGGCTCTCTGTGCAGGAGAGAGATTGTCCCTTAGAGTGTCAAAGCGTTATTGTTACTAAAACATCCAGTATTTACTAGCAACAGTCCAGTAATAATTGTTTTCTGCTTCTTAGACTAATAAAAACCTATTATTCTGATGATTTTGCAAGCTTCAGTTATGTGATTAAAACTATGCCATGCTCAGAAGATGTGTTACCAGACCTGTAGTTAGGAGATTTCAGTCACCAGTTACAAAGTATCAGTTATTTTGGCATAAACCAGAACAGCACATGGTACATTGTAAATGTCATTTGGATAGTATTAGTACCAGCTGCAAGGCAAGCAAGCATGTGACCAGGGAAATTAACACAGTTCTGCTGGAACTCTGCCTGGGATTCAGCCAGAGTTCATCAAACATGACTTGCTTCTCATGAAAAATTCTGGATTAAATGAGCTGGCATTTTCTGATGAAACTCCATCCTGCTCTAGCACAAGGCAGTGACAGTACAAGATTCTCAATGTTCCTTAGTCCTGACTTGGAGGAACCGCATGTAATGTTAAGAGGGTTTTTGCTCCATTCAGTCCTTGGTAACAATCCTTGTAGTGTGGATTCTTATCTCTTAGGACCTAAAATAAAAACACCAATCTCATGTTGGCCCCTGAAGAACCAGGAGATAGTACTACTAATGCCTTTTTGGGTGTATCTTCCCTAAGAAAAGAGGATGTATTCTTACCACATATTAGCTATCACATGGTAACTAACATCCTGAAAAATCCTAGTGAAGTCTAGGCAGTTCATAGTTTTTACATCTTACCAGGTCAAGGTAAAAACTATCAAGGAACCTTATTCTGTTAACTTGTGAGAAAACTACAATTGCTCTGTCTTCACTAGGATTTTATCTTGTATTACTTACTCCATGTTAGCTAGTTCAAGGTAAGAATATATCCTTTTCACTAAAGAAGACATGGCCTGAGTCACCCCTAACCTGAACCCTATTTCCTCCACCAAATTGCTTATAAATGATGATAAATGAATTAGGCAAACTCATTTTGTATAATGTAATAAGAAGAAGCCAAATCCCTCTGATTATAGAACATGTAATTATAGTAAAGGACAAGTGCTTTATGGTTTTAAATGAAATATCTTTCATTTAGATCTAAAGAAGTAGGGGAGCTTTGATGAATTTGCAAAATGTATTGGCTTTTCAACAGAACATCGCTTTGTAATCAAATTAAGGGCATTTAATTTCTTTGACTGGGAATAAAAACTAACCCTAATTGCAGGCACTTTAAATATAATGCAGATTCTATTCTATCTCCTGCATGTTAATACAACTCAGTTGCTATACAGCATTATTATTTATATGCACATTAACATGTACAATGTATTTAGAGAAAACCTTTTTTTTAATTAGGCATATTCCTGAGAGTTATTGTGACAGCTTTGTTAATCACATTATTAGACATTAATATTGCGACATATGTGATGACATGGTAGACCAAGTATAACATGGAAACTTACAATTGAAGCAGAACTGAAAGCTATCAAACTGACATTGGAGAAAACTAGGACTACATCAAGAAGCCATCAAAGATGAAAGGCAGTGGTGAAGGTCCTATGTTCCATCTGAAATAAGTCAAGTCATATTTGAAAGAGCTTAAGTTATCAACATTTACATTATTGTAGCAGCAGAAAGTTTGTAGAATAAAAAAATACTGGGAATGTGAAGGAGAGAGATTGTAATGAAAAAGGAGCTGTGACTGGGAGAGAAAAATTACACACACACACACACACACACACACACACACACACACACACACACA
>ML685888.1:1282802-1363913 GCA_007922175.1 Pelusios castaneus | reverse complement strand
CTTTTTCTCTTCTTTGTCTTCCTCTTCCCTGCCTTCCTTTCTCTTCCCTGCCTTTCTTTCTCTTCTTTCTCTTTCTCTTCCTCTTTCTTTCCTTTTTCTTTTTCTCTTCTTTGTCTTCCTTCCTTCCTGCTCTTTCTGTCTTTGCTTCCTTCCTTTCTTTTTTTCTTTTTCTCCTCCTTCCTTCTCTTTTTTCTTTCTCTCCCTTCTTTTTTAAAACTTTTAAAAAATTAATTTTAAATAAAAACCTCTTAAAATTAAATTTCAATTCAAAATTCATTCCAATTAAATTAATTAAACACAATTAATTAATTCTATTTACAATCACTTTATCTTCAATTAATGCCTATAATTTCTGTCTTGTGAGTTTTCCCCAAAAATTTATTCTGAAAAAGCTTTTCACACGGCTTGAAAATTTTGCACACAAGCCACCAAACCTAGAGGGAACATTGGCTACTAGTTGCGTACACAACAGCAGGCCAGCAGGCTAACATCGGTCAGTCCCACACTCTGGGCCTGGCCGGAGCCCACAGCACCAACAAAAAGTGTGTGGATGCATTACTGCCTGCCACCCAGTACCCAGAAACACAGGCCAGCAGCAGACATGATAGCTACACGTTCACGTTTTTTTCTAACTATAATACGGCCCCCCAACAGTCTGAGGGACCGTGAACTGGCCCCCTGTTTAAAAAGTTTGAGGACCCCTGCTGTAGAGTATCTTAATAATAAGTATGCTAAATTGAATGGGCATGGTGAAAATGCACTTCCATGTCTAAGTGTGTGACATCCTCAATGCACACTCTAGTCCGACTAATGTTAGAGCCATGTAAACAATACAGATCAGGAGGCGGTCAGAATTATAATGACACAGGGTTAGGAACTCTTGAGCTAAACAGATAATTGCAACAGGAAGAAAGAAATTTCTCAAACTTACATTTGCTTTTTTGGTTAATCACTGGCTATCACTTGTTTACAAGATTATAGTTTATTGTTTTATTAACTAAAAGAAACCAATAATTTGAGTTAGGTTCAAATATTCAAGTATTGCTTGTGTTACAGTGGTGCCCATAGAATACACCCTATCTTCTATGGGTGTTTCCTTTGAAGATTTCTTACCAGTCTAATGTCCTATTTTAGACTTGTCAGTGGATATAATCCATACTGAACATAAAGTAAAACACTAATGGAACAAAACTTTAATTATCATCACAGCAAAGCTCTGACTTTATAACTATAGTACAAAGAGGCTGTGACAGGGAGTGGGAAAAAGATGACCTGGGATCTGACAGTCACTAATTTGTTCTATGCAGTGTAGTAGCCAACAGTGTTCCCTCTAAGCTGCGCGGGCGCGTGGCCGCGCAGCGGCCGTCGCACTCCCTGCGCAGTAGTGAGGGACCCCCGCGCAGCCCGGCAGCCCCAGCTGCTCCCTCCAACACCCGGGGCCGCGGCTTTGCCGCAGCACACCCGGCCTGAGCCCAGCCTCTGGGCTGGCCCTCCCCGCTCCCAGGGTGGGACAGGCAGGCTCAGGAGCGCGGGCCTGCCTGCCTGCCCCATGCAGCCGGGTCAGCGGGGTGGCTGCGGCAGCGGCAGGATCCCGGGCTCTCACCCCCCGACCGCCTCGACTTCCTGGGGCTGGGGCTGGGGCCGGGGCCGGGCTAATCCATGGCCTCGGCCTCCCAGCACGGGACCGGGATCAGCCTCCGGGGCTGGGGTCTGCTCCCCCCCCCCACCGGCGGCTTCCCAGGGCCGCAGTAGGGTCCTCCCCCGCCGGCGGCGTTGGCTTTCTTTCTTTCTCTTTTCCTTATTTGTCTTCCTTTTTCTTTCCTTTTTCTTCTCTTCCTTCTTTCCTTCCTTTTTCTTCTCTTCCTTCTTTTTTCTTTCTTTCTTTCCTCTTCCTTCCTCCTTCTTTCTCTTCCTGTTTCCTCTTCTTTCCTTCTTTCTCTCTTTCTTTGCTTCCTTCTTTTCTCTTCCTTCTCTTCTTTCCTTCCCCTTTCTTCTTTTCTTCTTTTTCTTCCTTCTTTCTCTTCCTTCCTTCTTTCTCTCCCTTTCTCTTCCTTCCTTCTTTCTCTCCCTTTCTCTTCCTTTCTTTTTTCCTTCTTTGTCTTCCTTTCTCTTCTTTCCTTCCTCTTCCTTCTTTCCTTCTCTTTCTTTTTCTCTTCCTTCCTTTTTCTCTCTCTCTTCCTTTCTTCTCTCTTTTTTCCTTCCTCCCTTCTTTTTTTCCTTCCTTTTTTAAAAAAAATTTTTTTAAAATTAATTTTAAATAAAAACCTTTCTAAAAATTAAATTTCAATTCAAAATTCATTCAAATTCAATTAAACACAATTAATTAATTCTATTTACAATTACTTTAACTTCAATTAATGCCTATAATTTCTGTCTTGTGAGTTTGCACAAAAATTTTATTCAGAAAAAGTTTTGCACACGGCTTGAAAATTTTGCACACAAGCCGCCAAACCTTAGAGAGAACATTGGTAGCCAATACTGCTTGCTGTGTGATCTTGGGTTTACAAACTGAATCTAATCATGCCTCAGTCTGTCATTGCTATTTATCAGCTTAGCACAGACAGTATGCTCAGTGCTGTACCAAAATACAAAGATCAAGACAGTCCTTGCTCTCAAGTCTTTGTAGTCTAAAGTCTTGTCTACATTGGTAGAAGTATGTAAGGAACACGTAGTTACAGACCTTAGTGAAAAGCAGCCTGTGTCCATGCAGTGATGGGTAGCTACATGTGGTAGTGAAAGGCTCCAGCAGTGGGGAGGCAGCAGAACAGTGTGGATAGGGAAGGCATTGCTTGAGTATGTAAAGAGCTATGCAGGGTAAGGTTTTGGTGTATCTTTACTCCCCTAAGCCCTGCCTCACCATCTACACTGCTACTTACACCCCTGTTAGGACTGTGTGCAGTGTACTTACACTACAGGTTGTTCTAAGTGTAGACATAAGTAAAGGAAGTTGTGTTCAATGGTTTGGTTACTGGGCTAGTTCTTAGGACTGCTGGGTTCTAATCCTAACTAAAACACTACTCTGTTGTGTGAACTTAGATAAGTCACTTCAACTCCCTAAGTTTGTATTTTCCCTTTGTCTTGTCTATTTAGTTTATTACGATGATCAGATGTCCTGATTTTATAGGGACAGCCCCACTATTTGGGCCTTTGTTTTATATAAGTGCCTATTAGCCACCCTATCCCCCATCCCAATTTTTGCTATCAGGTCACTCTAATTTACTTTGTAAGCTGTTTAGGGCAAAGATTTTCTCTCAGTAGGTATCTGGACAGCGTCGAGCACAATTGGACCCTGATCTTAACTAGGGCTTCCAGATGCAATTCTAATTCAAATCCTTAAGACGATGGCAACAGATAGGAAGCCTAGAGAAGAGAATACCTTAAAACAGTGACTCTGTTGGAATAACAAATCAATAATTCACTAAATATAGGTCTGCTGTTACACTTGGTATATTTCAATACTAACCTCTCCTGCCTCTGCTATTTTAGACTTGGGTTCCTCCTGATCAGACAACCAAGAAAGCCAAATTGTAGTGAATTTTTGACAACCTAGTGTGGGACCCCTAGATTTACATCCATTTATGAATACGTATGGTTTACAATTCAGTCTTCAGAGATGGACTGATATGTGCAGTCCACTCTGCTAGCTAGACCGACACCTTTTATATTATTTTCTTTATATGAGTTTTATCTAAATTGCATTAAGTTATATCAGTTTCCATTATATATCATCTTGTCAGGTATTATTCACTTTACCATTGTAAACTGGTTTTGCCTGAAACTTAGCGCACAACCCAGGAACAAAATATATATGATTACATTTTAATGAATCATCAGATTTTCAAATATAGGAGTATTAAGGTGTTCCTTTTCTCCTCTATTTTCATGTATTTTAATAAATACAAGAACTACACAAATGAAGCACTGAGGCTCAGCAAGAAGCTCATTATTGTGAATTCAACTACTATAATTGCTTTTACATGCTTTTCATTTGAGATCCTAATGTTCTCTTCCTCCCTTCTCTTTTGGTCTTGTTGGCAGTGACAAAGTTTGCAAGTCAGTTTAGTTCCCATCTGTATACCAGCCAGGCAGAGACTATGAGGATGATTGTGATTATTTTAATTAAAATAGGTCTTAAACAAAATCTTTCAGTGATCACTCAGAGGAAGAAAATGCGCCGAAACATTTCTCCAAAAGGTTTAAAATTCATTTTTCAAAGCAGTGTTTTGGATTAAATTGGGTTCAAATCCCCACACTCAAACCAAAAGTAAGAGTCAGATCTTCATCTGGTGTAAATGGATGCAACTTCATTAACACTAGCTGAGGTGGTTGCCTCAATTTTTTTTGAGGTTTGAAAAGTTCAGTTAACTTTTTTTTTTATTTCTCATTATTCTCTACACTTCTTAATTCTGACAAGGATCAGCAGTGGAACTATTCCATCTATTGAGCTAATGAAGAATGTCCTTTAGTTGTTAGTATAATGTCAGTGCAATTATTACTATTTCCTAGCCCTGAACTTCAGCTAAATTTCTGAGCCAGAAAAGTGCTAATTCTGGGATGCAATTAGATATTTGGGCACATTATTGGCACTATTTACCTTGCCTTCACCTACTTATACTTGTACCTTACTGGACCACCCCTTTGCTCCGCCAATGCCAACCATCATCATCCACTTGTCTTCCTGTGAAGACTCAGTCTCAAAGTAGTATATAGAAATAGGAAATTATTCCTTTAAATAGTTCGTGTCTGCTTTAATGATACTCATTGTATTTTATGTTACAAAAATCAGTTAGAGCAGCAGTAAACTTTTGTAGGTAGGCCTTGAATGTTGTGTATATTTAGTAGATAAGGTTGTTTAGACTCCATTGTGCCCATGTGATTTCTTCACATTATTACTGTTGTGTAAAGGGCAAAAGACAACACTTAATTTTCACGTTAGACTGTTAACATGCTTCAGTCACTCAGAAACAAACTTTTAGCAAAATGGTATTAAAGTATTTCATTAAAATATCAAGCTATTTTGAACAAAATCACCTGTGAGACAAACACTGTACTACAGTGACAGCCCTAAGTGTAATGCCCTGTTGAAGAAAGATTTATTCAGACTGGAACAGGTACAGAGAAGGGCTACTAGGATGATCTGCAGAATGGAAAATCTGTCTTAATAAGAGGAGACTCAAAGAGTTTAGCTTATTTAGCCTAACCAAAAGAATATTGAGGGGAGATATGGTTGCTTTGTATAAATATATTGGAGGGATAAATACCAGGGAGGGAGAAGAATTAAGTTCAGTGCCAATGTGGACACAAGAACTAATGGATTTGAACTGGTCATCAAAAAGTTAGAAATTAGATGCAGGTTTCTATCCATCTGAGGAGTGAAGCTCTGGAATAGCCTTCCAAACGAAGCAGTGGGGGCAAAAGATCTAGCTGGTTTCAAAACTGAGCTTGGTAAATCATGGAGGCAATGGTATAATAGGACAGCCTAGTATGACAATTGAGTGATCTTTGGCTCCTCGTGGTAGATATGCCAATGGGAAGATTTACAGGGGGGTTCTGAGTTATTAAAGAGAATTCTTTTTAGGTGTCTGACTGATGAGGTATATTGGGGTTGGGAAGGAAATTTCCCCCAGGCTAGATTGGCAAAGGCTGCGGGGTTTTTTTGCATTCTTCTGAAGCAGGGGACATGACTCACTTGCTCGTGTATTCTCTGCACCTTCAAGTCTTTATATTATGATTTGAGGACTTTAATAACTTAGTCATAGGTTAGAGATTTATTGCAGGGGGAGATGGGTGAGGCTCTGTGGTCTGCCTTGTTCTGGAGGTTAGACTAGTGATTATATTGGCCCCTTCTGACCTTAGAGTCTCTGAGTCCTAATTGCCCAGTGTCATGGTTACTAGGTGAGCTGAGTTTTAGGCCTGTTTGCAGTCCCTCTCAACTGCATCCTTGAGGTGACAAGCTTCACTTCCTTTACCTCTCTCAAGTGTGGAACCCCATCATTCAAACAGTCATAGACTGGATTATGCATTGCATGCCTCCTGTTTCCGTACAGTGTAAACCTGGCAGGCCCAACTGTATTTGACACTTACAAGTAAATTCTCTAGCAGTCTGTGATTAGTGGTAGATTAAAAGTGACTAAGAACAATTTATCAAAATACACATTGTTTATTCACCTAAAGGTACATAGTTAGCAGAGAAATACCACAAGAGGTCTACATGTCCAAGCCTTACTTAAGCCATATCCTGTCCATTCAAGTTTTTGGTAAATTCCATTTAGCTCTGGCCTCCTACTTCTGGATTGGGAGAAACACACTGCATTCTCTCAGTGTTTCTCTAGCAGAGGCTCGCCTTCAACATTTTCTCCTCTTCCTTTATAGACAAGGGGTTCTAATGGTTTCCTGTTCCTTTAATCATACACTCAGGAAACTAAATATGTTAACCTGGCTTCTCTTGATTAATATCCCTTAAGGATTCTTGGTATCTTCTCTAGAAGTATCTTACCTCTGTAACTGTTTTGTTTTCTGCTTATTCTCCCTGACAGATTTTTGGATTTAACTCTGTGTAGTCAGAGAGAATAATATCAAGCTGGTAAACTCAGGTACATAAAATATTCATTAAAATAATAGAGATATCCCTCATTCTCCAACCGAGCTATCCTTGTTACCTAATATAAATATGTTTCCAAACAATCATCATAAGGTGTTGCAATTAAAATACAATCAGGAGATTATAATATTTATGCTAGTGGGCAAGGTTCCAAATTAGATACTTTTTTGTATCTAAATTCTTTTGTCCTGTCAAATAGATAAGGTATGGAGAGGGGAAAAAAAGATTTGATTAAATTTTTCTGACCAGTTCTACTCTTTTGGCTCTTTCAAGTTTGAAATTGTGTTTTAGGTTGTCTACCAGCTCTAAGCCATTGAGGCTCAATTGCCTACTAAAACATTGTAAACGAAGAAGAGTCTACATGCCAAAATATTAGTCACCTATTCTAATGAAAAACTTAATACTCGTCAACTTGACCATAAATGGTAAAATATAGCTACAATTTAATCAGCTAGTTTTTCTTTCCATTTTTGTTTGGTAGGTAAGAAAACCTAAACCATTGGTTCCCAACCTGTCACCAGGGGCCAAAAGTGGCCCATGGGGACTTTCAAAGTGGCTCACCATTCCCTTCCCATTGGCTGCAGAAGGGAGCTGCTGCCTAAGATCTCAGGCACAGCGCACTACCACATGGCTAAAAGAAAGGTGCAGGCTCCTCGCTGCAGCTAAGGGGATGGAAAATCATTGCTCTCCTCCTCCTGGCCATAGCAGGGAGTACAGCAAAGTGTTCCACCTGGGTCCCTAGGCACTAGTGTCCTTGCTTAAGCCAGAGGGAGGAGAGCATTGATCTCCTGTCCCCACAGCTGCAGAAGGGAGCCATGCCTAGGGACTTAGGTGGAGCGCATGGGGCTACAAGATGCCTGTGGTTTTCCTGATGCAGTCAGGGGGACAGGAGATCAGTAAGGAAGGAAGCAGCCTCATTACTGAATGCCTCCTCTGTGGCTGCAGCAGTGGGGGGGGCGGAGAGGGGAGAGTGGACTGTTGGTGGAGCCTGATGGTTCTTCAGCATTATAACAATGATATCTGAGGCCCTTGAGCCAAAAAGGTTGGGAACCACTGACCTAGACCATAAAGCTGCATGTATTTATTTGCTTGAAACAATAGCTAATATTCTGGAATTTCAGAACAAATATTTCTCCCCCTTACTTATTGATATAGCACTTCAATCTTACCTCCTCACAGCACAGTCTTCTTAATAGAATCTTGCAAAATTCTTCTTGTTCACTTCACCTGAATCAGTAGCTTTTCTGCTGGCTGGATAAAGGTATTAGCTTTTAATTAATATTATCCTCTTTGTAAAGATGAGCAAGTATATTCTGTGCCTGAGCCAATATATATATATTCATGAAAATTTGCAAGGCTTTTTATGTAATTGCACGTATCCTCAAGTTCACCTTCGCACACAAAGTGAAGCTATCATTAATTGATCAAGGATGCTTTAAGATGAAAAATTACATTCAGTGAAAGTATGCCAATATAATTTTCAACCATTTGTCACTTCATAACAAGAATAATTACATCAAGTACACATTTAAACTGCATGTGATTGAAAGTGTTCTGTGTAGTAACAATGTGGCATTAAAATGACTGAAAAAAAGAGGAGTGGCTGTGGTCTGGCTTGTCGAGTTCAATGTGGGACGGTTAAGCACAAACAACCAATATGATTGCGAGCAAGAACGTTTATTAATACAAGTGTAAAGATTTTTATACATTTCCATAGTCCCACCACCAACTATGACAAGGCAGTTAATTGGTGCATATATAATTATATAAAACAAACCTGTAAGCCATTGGTTAAATAACCCCTAGATTTATAATTGTGTTTACTGCTCTTCTTACTCCTCACTATCAGTAAATTCTCACAGAAATCCAGACACTGAAACGCCAAGGCCGGTGTGAAAGTACGTGGCAGTATGCCATTGCAGCCTGAAGTATCCTTGTCCGACCTGGCTGTGATCTTCCAATTACAGTGTCATCATGTCTGTGTATGCTGGAAAAATCTATTACAGTGTCAGCATATCTGTGTATGCTGAATAAATTCCCACATGGCTACTGCAAAGCCTTTGAAAATCTGGCTTAATTAGCTGACTAAACTCAGTTTATAGGAGTGTTCTCAACCCTTAGTGGGCTGGGGAACACTTAAAGGTATTAATTACTTTATGCAGAACACCTGATGAAAGCTTTCTTGGAAAAAGTCAGTATTTACTGGCTGTAATGTTTATAATATCTATGTACTACACATTCCTGCAAAAAAGATTCAGGAAACCTAATTAAACACAATGTTATGAATATAACGTGTTTATTTCTGAAAAAAAAAAAAGATACATGATGATTATGCACACAACCTAAAACTGAAAAAGATATAACTCAAGTTTTAGTGGGAATTTTGGCCCTGCATGTTTGAACAAAGTTCAGCTATTCTTGGAGTAAGTTTTGTGAAAGAAAGTCTGACTGGGAAAGTTATGTCCAAGCGATTTCAACGCCAGCAGTAACAGGGGCAGGAAATTTAAAATGCCCCAGTCACAGCAAAAGAGCGAGGTGGTGGTGGATGCTGATTTGCCCCTGGAAGGTTTGCTGCAACTAGAGCATTTTAAATCTCCCAAGTACGTGTCGGCTAGCCACATTGCTCCTTCCCCTCTCCCAACTCAATCCCCCACAATGGGGAGGGGTTGGGGTCGATCATGGAATACCTTCACTGTGTCCATGGAGCACTGGTGTTGAGAAACACCGGTTTATAGCATTTATACAATAGCAATGAAGCACAAGGCAGCTGGAACTTGATGGTGAAACTGGTTCTAAAGATTTGGCTAAATATTAGGGATGAGTGAACATTAGTCAGAAAGCTGGGAAGTTCTGTTAAGATAAACTCATAGAAATCTGAGTGCTTATTCAAACTGTACAAATCTGCTGAATATGCAGAGACAGGGTAGAGACATAAAAAACAAGCATTCTTACAAGATTTCCAGCATTCCAATTTCTACTGAAATTCATTGAAAGTATAACAAGAGAAGCATTGTTTTTCTCGCTGAATTTCAGTATTGCTGTTTCCAGTCTCAGAAACGCAGAGGTGCATATTAAGCACCGCACACACTCGAGTATAAGCCGACCCAAATATAAGCCGAGGGACCTAATTCTACCTATGAAAACTGGAAAAACATATTGACTCGAGTATAAGCCTAGGGTGGGAAATGCAGCAGTTACTGGTAAGTTTCAATAATCAAGAAGAAGGAAGAGAAGAAAGAAGAAGGAAAGAAAAAGGAAGACAAAGAAAGGAAGAGAAAGAGAGGAAGAAAGAAAAAAGAAGGAAAGCAAAGGAGAGAAAGAAGGAAAGAAAAAGGAAAGCAAAGGAGAGAAAGAAGGAAAGAAAATGGAAGGGAGAAAGAAAAAAGAGAGAAGGAAGGAAGAGAAAGGAAGAGAAAGAAGGAAGAAAAAGAAGAAAGGGGAAGAGAAGGAAGAGAAAGGAAGGAAGCAAAGAAAGAGAAAGAAGGAAAGAAAGGGGGGGGGGCGGGGCAGCTGCAGGCTGACAGCCGGGAGCAAGTATTGGATGTGAGGAGCACAGGAGACCTGGTGACTCTTCCCCCTGTAAGCAGCATGTCCATGGGGTGCAGCAACGGCCCCCACTCAGCACAGCTTGGGGTGCTGAGCCCCCCGGCTGGGGGAAGGGAGGCAGTGCAGGTAGTGGGGGCTGAGTTTAGGGAGTGGGGATGGGGCACAAATGGAGGGCTGTGGGGGCAGGATGTGGTTGTGAGCCGGGGGGTGGCAGGATGGGAGAATGTGGGGGGGCAGTGCAGGGTGTGGGTGTTACGGTGTGGTGTGTAGATTGTGGAGGGTGAGGTGTGTGCTGGGTGCTGGGGTTAGGCGGGATGGGGATCCATAGGATGGGGTGTGAGTGGGCGGGGACAGGGGTTGGTGTTATAGTGGGGTGTGGGGCCAGTGAGGGGTGCATTTGTCAATACCTTTTGCTCTGGCTGCTGGGTTGAGCTATGTTCCACCTCGAAGCAACCCTATCTCAGTGCCGGAGGGGGGGTCCCTTTCTCCCTCTAGAGCATTCGGCAGCAGCAAAGACCGGCGGCGTGGGGCAGGCAGACCCGCGCTCCTGACCCCAGCCTGAGCCTGCCTGTCCCACCCTGAGGGCGGGGAGGGCCAGCCCAGAGCCCGGGCACAGGCCGGGTCTGCCGCGGCAAAGCCACAGCCCTGGGGGTTGGCGGGAGCAGCGGGGGCTGCCGGGCTGCACGATAAGATGTTGACTTACCGTATAGACCCAAGTATAAGCCGAGGATGACTTTTTCAGCACATTTTGGGTGCTGAAAAAGTCGGCTTATACTCAAGTATATACGGTAACCGCCTTTCAAAACTTAACTTTTTCAAATTTCAAAATGGGTGATGGTAATGATTATACAGCTAAATCTATGGACAGGCCTGAGATGCAATATTTTGATCCAGATTTCAACATCTTCTCATCCCCCCGCCCCTTCACTCTCTGCTAAGGTTTTAAAGGCATGGTTTGATTCAACTCATTACAGAGATGAGGAGAGTTAAAATGTTTAGATTTAAATCTGGGTTCTGAATATGAAACTTTGTCTCTCCAAATTCGAGGATTTTATATCAAGAACTAGTTTGAGTCCCTCTCAATACCAATATATTTTGTGACCGTGGATAAGAACTAATTACATTCCTTTTGAGGGTAGATCCAGTATAAAATTTTCCATGGCCTTCAGTGATCCTTCTATCAAGCTCTTGAGGTCCTATGGATTTTAAATATGACCCATTCCCAATATATTTTATTTCAAAGCACTTTAAGGACGAAACAGTCATGTCCTGACTCAGAAAATAACTAAACATACTGCAAATCTGTACAATACCATTCAAAGCTCTCTAGCTAGTTAATGGCTCTTGGAATGACATAAATGATGAGTTTATTTAGTCTATCTAATGATAGGAAAACCAAAAGGGAGGTTTAATTTGTAGGTCAAATAACGGTAATCTCTGCACATTATCATATTTGTTTGTGTAATATATATTATGTCCTGTTTTCATTGTATAATTATGCTAAATAAAATGATTAGCGAAATGAGCCATCAGGATACCCCAGAGTCTGTTATCATTTCTTGTGTTCCATTGCTTTTTTTTTTTTTAAACCACTGCTGATGTCTCAACACCTCAAAATATTTAGCAACTTAATGTTAAAATCTAGACATTTTTTACAATTGCTTCAGTAAAATCTTTTAATCATTAATGACTTTTATAGACACAATCTACATTATGTAGTTGAATGCACCCCTGTATTCACATACTTCAAACTATTGCAATAATCCTTGTGCAAACCATACGTAGAAGGTATCCTTTGAAAACTAAGAACTTGCAGGTCATTAATATCCTGGTGAAATTTATGGAGCAACATTAGATGAGAAGAGCTGTGTAGCTCAAAATCATATTTCTTTCATCAATAGAAGTTGGTGCAGTAAAAGATATTACCTTACTCACCTTGTCCCTCACAAAATAATAGGGCAGAATTATATTTTTATCTGTTTCAATAAGTTTAATGTCTATTGATCCATCTGACTGGCAGAGGCTAATCCCCAAGCAGCCCATGAGACAGGGTGGCTGCTATGTTCCAAACCACTAGATACTTTGGGACAGATCTCTTGGGCTTATTGTGTACATTTTTTGGCATATATGAAGTGCAACCTATGGTTTGGAGATATTCTGCTTTAAGTCTGGTCAAATTCCATAGCAGAAAATAAACATAAAATGTAGGCAAGTAATATAAAGAAGAACTCAACAGAAAACAGAAGGAAATACAGGGAGCAAAATCGAGCTGTTTGAATAATATAATTAGCTGGGCAATGTAAGAACCAAGATTAGAAGAAATGAAATGCCCTCTTGACCTTGAACATGTAGGATAGTAACAAAGTGGTGAGAGGATGACAGTAGATATCCTTTCATAACAATACAGGAACAATAATTGCAGATAAGACAATATTCTCAGGGAAAGATGTGAGACTCTGGGGGAAGTTATTACATCTGTCTTCTCCTTTGCTGATATATTATGAAAAATAAGAAGCAATAGAAGCAGACCCACAAGACAACAGATAAGTAGAATAAGAAGTAAAATAATATTTCTGGAAGGAGAGTGCTGGAAATGGTTTTCCATTGAAACGGATAGCATATCTTATTTGTCCTAGGATTAGTATTTAGTGTTCATATTCTTGGTTAATAAAGTCAAATGTCCCTAAAGGATGGTGTGCTCTAAACATGGGTGTTAGAGCCCCATTTGGCATAAATTACATTATGATCTGCTCCAATAACTGGGAAGAGATTAAAGTAAATAATAATCAACTAAAGTTGCAGATCAAGATCTCTTACATCTTGGTCTCAGGAACTCTTGAGTCTCCTGAAAGGACCACCTTTTATTTCCTTTAATTAGAGCTGAGTCACTTCCAACAAATCTGTAAAATTTAGTGGGCTAGTCTTCACTGATGGCAACAAAAACGCCACCCTCAGATCGACCTCCCCAATCACTGATTGAGTCTGTGAAGATCTGCTCAGTTGATCAGGAAGTAGATCCCTGAAGATCAGCCCGGTAAGTAGAGTAGCTCTGAGTCAAAGGGAGGGCCCTCTCTTTAACCCACTGCAGGGACATGCTAAGCCTAGGGAAGTTGGAGAGAGATACTCAAGTTATGTTAGGTAACTTGCCTACCTCCCTTTGAGTGCCACTGAAAACAGCAGGCAGTGTAGACCTGTCCAGTGTGTGAGACAGGGAAGAGAGAAGGATTGATTATGGGAAAGGCTAAATTCTCAAATGTTCTTGATGTTCAATTCAACTTATTCAGCTACATAATTTTTGGTCTGCAGGTTATTTACTAGCACTTATTGGTAATAATCATTGAGTATTGCTTCTGTTCCCTGATTGGATAACTTCTCTATGCAACCAAAACAGCAGAAAGAGCATAGAAATGCTGTGACTAAGAGCCATTCAAAAACAGCTTTTGAATATGAACAAATATTCACAGCCAGTTTCATGAACTAATTGCTCCGCTCACTTCTCACAAGAATGACAACAAATATTTTCCATCCTCAAATTTAATCGAAAATACTTTCTAAGTAACTTATGTGTAAATTATCATTTTAAAAAGATTGTTTTAGAGACTGAAAGCCATCCAAAGCCATTCTAGGATACCATTACCATATCAAACGGTTATTTTACCAATGAATTAACCCAAAACAGTTACTAGTGTTACATTGTCAGTAGACTAAAACAAAACTTCTTTGTGGTGCCATTTTGCAAAGTTGCACATTAGAACTACACTTGCAGAACTTTCACAATAAGATAACTCATGGCAAAATATAACAAAGGAGGAAGAAAGTCTGGAAGTCATCAACATTAGCAGATACTCCAGTGAGAAGAAATTTAAAGAGACACATAACATTTCTATCCTTTGACTGATCAAAAGTGACAAAGATGATAAGATGAATGTGTTTCAAGATCTCTCAGCCTCATGTGTACAAAATGTTCTCTAAATTACTCAGTGACTGGCAGGATTTGAAATAAAATTGCACCCTTTAGAGCCAATACTCTTAATGGACAGGCTACTAGAACAAGGACGGGAAAATTTCTGTCTCTCTGTGTGACACTATGAATTATTCATTAAATCCTCTTACATTTAATTAGATACTTTTATCTCAAAAGCACTATAAAAGCTCTTAAGCCTATACTCTCAGGAGTAAATAGTTCTGGGTTTCATCTACTGCTGCTGTGAGAGTAGCCCTTAGAATCAGTAGATGCCCTGTCCTGTATAAATCTGGCTCATGTTATGCAACATGCCAGGGAGCATAAATAAAGATCGGTCTCTGATAAGCACCCTTCTGTGTCACACTGGCTATGTCTGCACTTGTTAATTTAGGTCAACTTAGGTAAGTCGACTTTGTTAAGTCGACTTAGCATGTCCACACTATAAAATTAAGTCGACATAGGGGGGAACTTACAAAGTCAACCTCGAGCATCCACACTGGATGCCTAGGTCGACTTCTAGGGGCTAGGTGGACCTGGGAGAGGTCCACAGTGGCGAGGGGGCACCCTTTGCCAATTGGCAGGGGGCTCAGCCTTTGCCCCATTGTACCTGTGAGGGGGCATGCCAGGCTGCCCCTGTGCCACCCCCCCTGGCAGGGAGGGCAGTAGGGGAGTCCTGGAGAGCCCTAGGTTGACTTAGAGTCGACTTAGGGCTACTCTAGGTCTACACTGGCTTAAGTCGACTTTAGAAAGTTGACTTAAGCCTAAAGTCGACTTTAAACCAGGTTTAGTAAAGTTGACTTAAGCAGCTTGTTTAAGTCGACTTAAGGAAAATGTAGTGTAGATGCAGAGTAAATTAAGTCGACTGAAGCTTTGCTTAATTACAAGTGTAGACACACCCTTTGTTAGCACATGGCATCAGAAGGAAACTGAATCAAAGAGTCACAGGGTAAAATTCTGTGACCTGTGTTATGATCATAATGGCCCCTTCTGGCCTTAAAATCTATTACTCCTATGGATCTTTGGCAGAAGTGGTTTACATAAAGCCACCCAATCCCACCACTGAAAACTTAGTTTACTTCCTACAATTGTCACAAAATGAGTTTATGTCTCAAAGCTATACTGCCATATCTGTATAAGCAAAGGTAACAATCAACTGAGTTTGAAATAGTGGAAAGGGATGTTCCATGTATATATATAGGTTGAAGGGCAAACGCTGATGAGCAAACCGCTGTAGAACACTAGTATGTTAATACATCTAAGATTAACTACAACCAAATGAGAGGATGTTGAACACAACTGACTGACTACAGTTAGTGCTAAATTGTGTTTAACATTGTTAGTTACACAACTCCTCAAGGTTTCTGCTCTAACACAGTTTTGCAGAGTAGATAAGCCCAGAAACAATTAACCCTGAAGCATTTACAAATGAGGAAGCCATGAAATTGGAATAGAGAGGAAGTATTAAAACAAGAAGCCAAAACAATTACATACCCCCTAGACAAGTATTAGATACTAAATGCCAAAAGTGACGGGCAATACATCACCATACCAGCATTCCAGCCACAGATGCTCATTCTTTATAACCAATACTGTCCTATATTAATTATATTTTGAATTAAAGCTGTAGACTCTATGCCAAAAGTAAAATACTTTGAAATTTTAATTTCTGTTTTTTATCTTGCATATTTTGGGAAACTTCATTGCCAAGCAACAGAAATGTGTCCATTTGGTACTGATTATGACAAAGAGATAGATACTTCTTGTTTGGAAATCTGGAACTCACCCAGATCTACATCTCATCAGAGTAACCTGAAATTACTTCAACAATTTTTGAAGGGATCTTTTAGTCCCATAGGAGAAAACATATAATAATACATACAATTCTATAACAGGAATTACATTTTCAGGGCCAGTTTCAGATATTGCAGGCAGAGAGGAGATATTTCCTTGGGATTTCTAGTGATTTTAATGGCCTAATTAGTCCTCTATAAATACTTTAATAAATAAACTAATTAGTAACTTCTTGAATCAGTTCTCAGATTTTCAGTGAAGATGAAAAATGGATTAATACAGAGATTAAAAATAAGAATTCAAAATGACCTTTTTGGCAATTTTTCACTGGTCTCAATATTGTTGTATCCTTTTTGCAAGAAATTAAAAGCGGTCTGGATGTATCCTTTGCCTATATTTCTTACTCATGTGGTGCTTCTGAAAATATCAGATAGATAGACAGTGGTGACCTCAGCAGTACGAAGGCAGAATTAGTTCCCCAGAGCATAGAATGTGTGACAGTCAGATGTGTTGATTTGTTCATACGATTGATATAAAAGCATGAGCTCACTGTTTAGCTTTTATGTGAGACTACAAGTTAGATGAAGATGGGCATACATAAAGCTTTACAGGGTGATGGATTTTATCAATAGTATTGTGGGCAACATGAAAGTGGAAAAAAAATGAACATCTTTCTCCTTATTTTTATATCATGCTTTTAAAGACTGAGGTAGAAAGAATGTGTTTTCATGCAACCTTTCCAGCCACAGAACATGTGTTTGTTAATAATACAAAATATTGTTTAAACATATTGGTTTATACATCTATTTGCAGAACTTTTGACATTGATTTTCACAGTCCAAAGGATAAGCACAGATTTCTAGTAATATTGTAAAGGCTAGATTGAAGGTCAGTCTTTGCACCTAGACAGATGGGTAAGAGGGAGGAAGGCTTTCCTTAACACTCCTGCATAGGCTACCTGGACTTTCGATGTAGATGTGTAGGTAATAGGAGGTTCTCTACATGTATAATCCATCTCTACCTTCAAGACCTGGGCAGAAAAGGAAGAGGAATGGATAAATACACCAGCCATTGCACATTAGCCTGCATACTAGGACTATTAATTTACTGCTTACATAAGGTAAATTACAATTCCTTGGGAGCAAGGGTGGAATTATATCTCCCAGGCTTCTCCTGGAATGGTGCAATAATTAGACATACTTTACTATGGTCTCTGCCCTAGGGACACAATCTATCTAGCCCTAAATGATTTTCTTATATGTTAATTTATTTCAAGAGGAAAGCAACTAAGGAATAGCTAATTACATTCTTTTGTAAAATCCAAGATGGAAATATTTTCGGCTTTGAAATAGAAATTCTCTTAAAAAATATCTGACAGCAGACAGGAAAAATATCAGTATTATGGCAAATATGTTTGGACAGAAAAAGATCTCAAAATCCTTTTCTCTTTACACTGCCTCTGCTATTCCCATTATTTCCATAGAATTTGTGTTACTATCAAATTCAACCTCCTTCTCTCTTCCTATTTCCCTAGCTAACTGGTAAGAAAAATCATCCAGGAGAACTTCATCAATAATTCAACCCTCTATCCAACCCTCCAGTCAGTTTCCTGTTGCCAGGGGGATTGCATTGTACAAGATTACCTAATTTTGAAATGGTGATGGCAATTTTACAAAATGAGATGTCATGGACAAACTAAATAGAAATAGCTAAATCCCTGCAACCTCTCCCTGCACTGACAAGGCTGAGGATTTCTTTTGATCTGAGAGCTAGCAAAAATGGATTGGACAGAAGGTTGATTTGATTCATTCTGACATAATATGCTCAGCACCTCTGTAAAAAATCAAAATATCAATGCCTCAATTTGCATACCCCAAATCTGAGAAAATAAAAATTTGTGGTCATTTTTCAAATTCGAAGCCTACTTACCTAAGGTCACACAACAAATCAGAAGCAAAGCTATGATTTGTACTCATGAGTGTCTGACTTCCAGCTCTGTTCAATCCATTCGATCATTCAGTCTCTCTAATGTGTGTCCTCATAAGATTATTCTAGATGGTTGTTAATGAGAAAAAATACTTACTCAAGGCCAAATTCTCAGTTGGTCTAAATCAACGTAGCTCCACTGATGTCTATGGAACTATGCCAATTTATGTCACTTGATGATCTAGTCCTTTATTCATGGGCAGAAAATTATAATTAATTAGTCCTTTATTCATGGGCAGAAAATTATAATTAATTAGCAAGTCTTAGTGAATCATATCCTGCAGAAACATATCACTACACTTTGCACGTCACTATTATCAATTGTTTGATTTTATTATTCTAGGCTTTCTCTCTTATCATGAACGTGCAAATGACATCACAACAATCATACAGCACTAATTTTAGGCAAAGAATATTTCAGCAGGCTATTCTTAGTAACCACATGAAAAGTTCCTATTATGATGCATTATTTGGGCTTAATGTTGTTACATATTAACCAGTCATTTGACTGAGAGCAGGGAAATGTATTTGTGAAATGTAGACCAACTGCTAAGCTATTTGAGAGAGAGCTTCCTTTAGAATGCAGTCTATAAATTTGTGCTGGGTGTGTTTTGGCAATGAAGAATGGTCTCTAAAAACATGTGTTCTGTTTTTGTTTTTATTTTTAGCCTCATTGCTTTGATGCAGAACCCTAAAATGTTTTGGTTGTCCAGGAAGTTATTAATTTCTTCCATCTGTTTTCAGTTTTCATGTAATTATTTTGTGCTTGCCATGCTCCTTTACTTTCTCTTTTAGCTACTTTCCTTTCTGAGGAAAAAACAGGGCCTTAGACTATCTTTTGCACACTCTATTTACACTATTTTTTCCTTAAAAACATCTTTCAGTTGTTCCCTCCCCCCATCTTTATAATTTTTTTTAAGTGTTCTTGTACAGCGATAACACTGCTAAGGGATTTCATTCTCTAAAAACAAATCAACCGATCTTGTGAAAACATCAGTTTTTACAAGTATAGGGATCTGCACTGGTACTTACTCAAATAGGAGGCATGCCACTCCACAGTCTCATCCTCCACCTTTTTACTCACAAGGAAATTAGAATCATGACCATCTTTTCATGGCACAAACAGGAACTCCACTTTCTGTCAGAGTGTCATATTATAGGTTGTTGACTGCCGTAGGGATTCACTGCAGAGATGTAAAAATTAACTTCTTGATTCACCCAAGAGAAGAGAATGATGAAAGATTTATCATTAGAGGCCAAGAGAGAGAGAAATAATTAACAACATTTCTTCAGAATGAGAATTATTTTAAACCATAGTTTGTGTCCATATGTTTTAAGGTTATATTTATTGAAGAATCTCGAAGGTGATATGAATGCCATCCCATTGGCAGTTACACAGACATATAATGGTTACCATCCTTTCATCTCTTACCTAACTGATTATTATCTTTGAACCTGAAATGATTCAGTCAGCAAAGCCAAGTGGATGTTTAGTGCCTCACTCCTTAGCACATCTTTTGAAATAACTTCATTGTGAATGAAGACAGTTGAAATGCAGAACCACTGCATTTAAAGGGGTGAGGAATGAGTGTAAAAAAATCATTATGCACATGGGCTTTTTAAAATCACGTAAGAACCATGACATATCTTTTCTAGCAGCCATGCACTGATGCAATATGATTTTTTTTTCCCTACTGTT
Source organism: Pelusios castaneus (assembly GCA_007922175.1). NCBI lineage: Eukaryota > Metazoa > Chordata > Testudines > Pelomedusidae > Pelusios > Pelusios castaneus. The sequence goes on along the minus strand of ML685888.1, from coordinate 1,344,326 downwards.
GGGGTCTGATCCAAAGCCCACTAACATTAATGGATTGGGCAGACTCCCATTTACTAGAAAAGGCTTTGGATCAAGTCCTTAGTCCACAATTACTGGAAATGGAAGCCTTTTTGTTACCCTCTAGGAAACCATGGCAACAGCAAGTGACAGCTCATCCTAAACCATCACAATTTTTTCACTCAGTTTGCAAACAATATAACATATATGGTCTCTGTATGAAGGAGACTTATTTTTCCTCTGTGCCTGAAGGGAGTGAAGAGGTTGCAGCTCCTGGATTCTCAGCTGCCAGAAGAAGATAAAGCTGCAGGGAACCAACTTTTATTTTAGCTAACTGGTGTAGACCCTTATGTCAGCCAAGGAGCAGGGCTCCCTGCCCTCCTCAGACCTGGACCCTTTCCCCATTACAGGAGGCCAGTGAGGCAGTGAAGTTGGAGGGGTAGAGCTGGTGTTGTCAGCAGTTCCACCAAGTTTTCAGCACCTTTCTACTGGTGGAGATTTCCTCTGCAACTGGGACAATGCCCTGTCATTTTAAACTCACTTTGTGCTTCAGGACACATGGAAAGTGAATGGGGCACGGTGAAGACTCTGCCTCAGGTAAATGAATACAATCAACGGGTCAATCTTCTGGGACTGCTGAGAATTCCACAGCTCTTCAGATGCAAGAAGACATTAGATTTTAAACCTGCCATTGATCTGGCAATAAATAAGTCCCATCTTGGGCACATGTAATTTGAGAGAAGAATTCCACATTTTGGAGTGGGGAAAAGGAAATAGTCTCTGGTACAGGGCTGATATTTCTTAGCAACAAGTATCTGAAGCTGCTCAGAGGTTTGGAATGCCAAAATTAGTCCCCGGGGGCTAAATTAAATGGGCAGATAGCAAATGAAGTAGTCAGAGGTGAATATAAATGTAACATATATAGTTAACACCACCATATCTAGAGCCTGAGTCATAGGTTTTTGGGGAAACTTTGGCCTCACCAGTGGAGGAATTTTCCACTGTAGGGGATCCTTGAGTGGCAATGAGCCACTGTAGTCACTCCTACACGAGCCCATCGTACTAGCATAGGGGACAAGAGGAAAAGAAGTCTTATGAAGATTGGATTTTAGAACAACATTTTAAAATGTATCTTTTATCCGTTGTAGACTCTACCTTAACCTATGCTTGGCTTGCACGCATGTTTTAATCTATACATATAATCTATATATTACATATGTATCTTTGTAGGTTTAAGGAATCCTGTGATTATGGATAATAGGTTTTATATACTTAGCATAAATTCTTAAGTTAGCATAGCCATTTTTACATTAATACCTGAAACACAAGGTACCTTACAGGCCTGTGTAAGAAATAATACAGCTTGTATGAAACAGCTAAAGGTGTAGTCATAAGTTGTATAGAAACTTAGAAGATAAGTTAATATTGGACAAATATCAGACATAAGTGGGTCTGTTTGCTGGATGAGCAGTGATGCAAAGATCCAGAGGGTTATATTTTGGTCATGACACCCAGGTTAACAGACAGAGAAACATTACAGGACTTGCCAGTTTGGACCCTAGACATCTAAAAGAACACTGCAAAACCCACAAGAAGATCCAGAAATAGTAAAAGGGAAAGATAGGAAAACCTTCTGGAAGGAGGACATGCATCAGTCATACGCACAAACCCATCAACCAATAAAATAGACATACCCCTACAGTTTCTGGAGTGATCTCCCCATATTTGGATACAGAAGGAGAATCCAAACTGACTGATGTTACCCAGGGTATAAAGGGACCATCCCTGTTGCAATGGGTAGTTTTTTTCTAGCTTCTAACTTTTTAGCTTCCCTGGCTTCTTTCTTTCTTTCTTTCTTAGCTTCAGCTATTAGCCCAAGAAACAGTGACAGCCTGACCTTTCTTCCTACTAGTTACTTAGATTTTGCTTTAGCAATCTAAATATATTATAGTTATTTAGTATTGCCAGGCTCTCCACCTCTCCTATCAAATCAAGAAATTGGACATCTCCCTCTCCACCAAGTTGTTGGACAGGTGTGAGTATATTAACTGGAGGTATAAATTTTTCTAATATAAATTCTAAAGATATCTACTATAAATCTTAGTATAGTTTTAATCATAAACTGCATAATATTTCCTGTATGTATCAAAATAGAAGTCAATTGTAATTTGGTTATGCATTTACTCATTAAACCTTTTCTTAATTCTTTGCTTATCATTTATACTTGTTGCAATAAAAGGTTTTATAAAATACTTGAAAGTATCCATGTGACAATTCCTGTTAGGCATCCCTGGGGTCCTCATTTAGATTTCACCCGTGGTTGGATTAGGGCAAGAACCCAAATTTCCTGGAAAAAACAACGAGAGTCCTGTGGCACCTTATAGACTAACAGATATTCTTCGGCATAAGCTTTCATGGACTGTCGAAGTGGGTTATAGGCCACGAAAGCTTATGCCGAAGAATATCTATTAGTCTATAAAGTGCCACAGGACTCTCGTTGTTTTTTACTGTACAACAGACTAACACAGCTACCCTTCTGCAAATTTCCTGGCAAGATCTATTGCCAATCCCAATCTAAATAATAAAGATTGGGCTACCCTGTATAACTAAAAATAAGATTTTTTTTCCACAGCATAATTAGGTTTAGTGTGATAACTGAATATGGCTGATTTTCTGCCTAAAGTGAAATTAAAAATTTAGGATCTCTGTTCCCCTGTCTAACTGGAAGTGCTTACGGTATATTGTAGAGTTGAATTGCTGATAAATTACTCTATATTCTGATTGGTTTTGTTGCTACCTTCACATTTCATTTCCACATTTATCATTATGCATTCCAAGACTAGTGTAGTGTTGACATTCATTCTCTTCATGCTCATATACTATGACAAGAGAGGTTTGTTAGCTAAATACATTATAAAATCAGCGACAACTGACAATCACCTTAATTTTCCTCACTATTATGGTATTTGTAGAAAATGCTGTCAATAAAGTGTATGTGGAGAAATCATCAGCTAGACAAGGTTAAAGGTACTCATTAAAAGCTAGCCACATATTAACACTACAGGGGGAGCTTGTAGCAACCCATATATTCATGCTGCCTAACACTTCTCATTATAAAGCATTCTTGCAATCTTTTCTCTAAGAAGCCCTCACACCTTCTTTCTTTGCAGCACAACTGAAGGAATCCCCTCAAGCTATAGAGGTGCTTTTTCTTTGTCCCATGAAGCATTTGCTGAAATGTAAACTATTAAACTAAGCATTTCCCTCACTCATTTACGTTCCTCAGAAAAATTTTAAATTGCCTACCAGAATACAAACTGAATACACCAGCATTCCAGGGGGCCAGGCTCAGATTGTTGGCAAAGTAGCAGCCACCAGTAGATGATGTCACCACATTGGGAACAGCTTTGAGCCAACAGAGCAACTGTAAATCGTGGGGGAGCAGGGGGTTGAGGTTCCCACTTCCTGGATTATCTTTGACCCCATTTCAGGATGGAAAATAATTTTGATCTACATCTCCTGACAGATTTCCTTCCTCATCTTCAGACTTCACCATTAGATTGGCTCAAACTATCTGAGGGATTGCCTCATTCTCTGAGGTCATGAACTTCCATGACAGCTGTGCTCCATTGAAACCAAAGAATATCTATCTCAAGAGTTAAACTGTATACACTGTATACAGATGGATCTTCCTTGGCAATTGCCTGTGTAACCTTCGGGTGCGCTAAAATTCATTTCATTGTTCTTCTCCATTGCCTAACAGAAATAAATCCCAACTCCTATGGAGAAGCACTTGGAGACCCAGGATCCTGTCTGTAAGGGACTCACAGCAAAGATTTCTCAGTTACCATCCCACATTAAAATACTGCTGAAAACAAAAACAACAATGAACTTTATTAACTACTAACTAAATAAACCTTATCCTAAGAAAACAAAATGAAGTTAAACAGAACAGTCCCCACAGAAACGTGAGAAAAATACCCAAGAGTCCCAAAGTCCAGGTGGAGTTCACCCAAAATCTCAGCTACAGTCTCTGGTCAAGTTCAAAGGCTTGAGTGGCAAGAAATAGCTATCTTCCTCTTCCTTGGTTTCAGAAATCTTCAATAGAGTTCCATGCAGATTTTTCTTTCTTCATTTGAACCAGCACCATCCAGTCATCTTACTGTTCACTCCTTGCTCAGCCTATCTCATGAACACTGAGCACATGGGCTCTTCTCACTGCAGCTCCTGCCTGCTATCTGCGCAGTCTGCTGCTCTGATGTGGTCTGACCACACCACCCGGAAACCCTGTGGAGCATGCTCAAATACTACCACTCCCTGCTTCCAGAAGTTTCTAGTTGTGGGCAGCTAATCTGCCCAGCAACAGTAACCCACCCTGAATAAGTCTCTTAAAGAGATAGCCTGTTTTAGGCACACGGGTTACACCTATATCTGTGGAATTCATTGCTGGAAGATCTCTGAAACATTACAAATCTCACTGTCTTCAGATCAAAATGTCTTTTTGTGACATTGTTAGTAAAACAATTATTTAGTATATAAAATATTTGAGTAATGAACACTAAAGCTTTTTGGATAGCTCAGGTAGTTCTTAAAAGCATTGTGATGTTTAGCTCTGTGTATAACTCAGACTTTCAAACTGCTTTTCTGCAATTGCTATGAAAATAGGACTCAGTCTCAGATTAATTTTCTATCTGCTGTACTGCAATTAGCACCTTCTAATAGCTTCAAAATGATAATCTGAAGCTGAGCATAAAAATTACAGTGTTTATCTCCCATTCCACAGCTTGTTGCCTGCTGCTTATTGCAGATTTAAGAGCCAATGTAAGTGGATACATACAGACTGTTTAACGGTAGCTGGCCCTACATATGCAATTACTTCAAAAGTGAATGTAATTTGCATCCACTTGTATTTTTACAAATAATATATTAGGGAGAAGAGGGATTTCTAGATTTCTTATCTTGTGCTTTAATGCTGTTCAAAAGCAGAGAAAATTGGCCTCTTTCTTCTTGAGATTGTTAGTTCTTTACTTCCAGTGGAGCACAGCTGTAATGAGAACTCACAACCTCAGAATGAGGCAAGCCCTCCGGCAGTGATTTAGGGCTATTGGGATTGACTTCAGTGGGAGCAGGATGAGGTACTGAAGTACACTCTTAAGAAACATATTGCATTAGGGTTTGTTATAGAAGATTGGGTTGTATGTAGAAAACAGAATTAATATCTTCTGGAGGCCAGATTCTGCCTCTCTTATGGTATGAGTAATACGTTACTCCATGAGTAGCCTCAGTGAGGTCAAAAAAACTACTCACTGAATGAGATATTTCCTGATGTGCATAAGACTGGCAGATTCAGGTTTGACAGGAATTAAATTAGTGCATTCATATTACTGTTCCTTTGGCTTGAGTAATTAGACAAAATATGGGGCATTACTGGGTTGTTTGGATGAGAAACTGGTGCTTTGAGCAAGGACTATCCTTGGTATAACCCTGTTTATTTACGAAAAAAAAAAAAATTGTACACTGAGCTCTGGCCTACACTGCTGCCAGCTGTCAATGGGAGATAAGCAAATTACATATGTAGTTAGCTTACCTCCCATTGACATACCTATGTTGTCATACTGTGGTATTTCCACTGCACTACATCAACGGACAATGCTGTGTGGTCGGCTCAGCCTTCCTCCTTTTGGGGGTGAGGGTAGATTATTTCTGGATGTGCACTCCAGTTGGTCATTAAATAAACTACACTCCTTTGTAACTTCAAAAAAAATTGTTTTAAGAACAGATGTTAATAGCCAGAAGACTTGTACATTTACATTTGTAAACTGCTCCAACATATAAGGACTTGTCTACACAGGAAAATTATATTGCTATAACCTGAAGCTTGTATTCATAGGCAAATTATATCACTATGCCAAGATGAGAATTTAAATTAATTTAACCACCATAGGAGTGACGTTCTGGAATAGCCCTTTGAGGGGAGCAGTGGGGACCAAAAACCTAGCTGGGTTCAAAACTGAGCCTGATGCATTTATGGAGGGCATGGTATGATAGGACAGGCTAATTTTGCTTGATACATTTATGGAGAGGATGGTAATTTGGCAATTAACTGATCTTTGACTACTAGTGGTAAATATGCCAATTGCCTGTGATGGGATGTTAGATGGGATGAATTCTGAGTTGGTGTAGAGAATTCTTTTTTGGGTGTCTGGCTGGTGAGTTTTGTCCACATGCTCAGGGATTAGTGATCACCACATTTGGCTTCAGGAGGGGATGTGCCCTTAGAGCAGGTGGGCAGGACAGGTTTTTGCCTTCCCCTGTAGCATGGCATGGGTCACTTGCTGATGATTTCTCTGTACCTTGAGGTCTTTAAACCATGATTTGGGGACGTCAGTGTCTTAATCATAGGTTAGGTATCTACTGCAGGAGTGGGCGGGACATTCTATGGCCTGCATTGTGCAGGTGGTCAGACTAGATGATCATATTGGTCCCTCTGACCTTATAATCTATGAATCTATAAAGTAGATCCCGTTGTTCATTCAATCAATCCCATTCCATCAATCCATGCAACCTTGGCAATGTAGACATACCCAAAGTCCTGTTTCCCTAAATTCAGTAGAAATAAACAACAGGCAGTTTTCTTGCTAAGAAATTCCTAAATCTGTCAGTTCAGTGAGCTTTCCCTCTATTTTCTCTCATGGTCACACTCACAATTACTTCTGCAGGCTCTCAGCCTCCCCACCCCACCCCCACCTGCCATTGCCTTGTCCCAATATTCTTGCCCCTACTTTTGCAACCAGGGAAACCATGAATCCACGTCTTGGCTCTGATCTTCCATGAGGCCTATTGTCTTCAGCTTTCCCTTTCATGGTCTGTAATTGTTATTCCTACTACTAGCTGTCCGAAATTACTTGGCTGATGCGTTGGTTTTAATGAGGTCTGTGACCGTCTTTGGATCCTGTTATGTTCGCACCTTTCAACATAACGTTATAAGTGGGACTTGCTTGGAAACTGGAACTCCATATTGGAAAAAATTTAGAGGTTTCAAAATTTGGTTTTGTTCTGCATGAGAATAAAAATGAGACCTTTAAATTATTTTAATGAAAGGATATAAGAGAGAGAAACTCACTCAGGATTGCCTCACTCATGGTTAGGGAACTCACTTGGGATATGGGGAGATCCTAATTCTTAGTAGGGATTTCAACCAAGGCCTCCCACATCCCATGTGAATGCCCTAATCACCAGGTCATTAGCTATTCTGGGTCTCTAATGCTCTTAAAGTTCAAACCTGGCCCTGAAAAGGAATCCTGACAAAAGTTAGTCCACACTGATATGTTTCACCAAAAAGTTCCAGATTTAACAAGTTGGTGTTTTCTAACAAAAAATATTCAGTTGAAAAATTTCTGAGCAGCCCTATAAATAATGTTTCCTTTAACCCACACTACTTCTCTCCAGTGAGCTAATGAGATTTAAATTGTGTGTGTGCTATAAAGAAACTGTAATTCAAACTTCTATCATTAATTAGTTAGCACATTCAGATTACCAGAATATGTTAAAAAAAATTCTATCTAAAATGCTCCTAGACAAACCTTGATCTGTTCCAAGTTGCCAGGCTCTGTTGGCAGAGGAGATGATGAATAGAATAGCCTGCTGCCTATAAGCTTCCTCTGCATTATTTTTCATTCTTTCTGTCACATCTGCTGTGTCAAATTCAAAAGTAAAATGCAGAACCCTATCTCCGCTGCTCGACTACATCATCACACCTTCTGCGTTAGTTCAGCAGCAAAATACTTTATGGGAAGCTGTGGAGTTGAAGACCTTGTTTCAGTTTGAACTGGGAGTTCTTTCCACAATTAGCATCTGTCTATTGGTATCCTATCAGAACTTACAAGAAAGACTCTGTACAACAGCTACTGATCAATGACTACAGTGCCATAGAATAAGACTTGTCAAAGTAATTGGCAGATAGCTTTAAAATGAAAAGAAAAATCCAAACTACGGGGGTTGTTTTGGTACTACCCAAACACAACAATGAAATATGGAAAAATTACAGTGAGGGATTTGATGACTCAGGGGTTGTTTATAAGAGCCAAAATTTGATTAATTCCCACCAGTATAAACAAGCAGTTTCTGAATGAGTTGGGCCACAGGCCTTTCTCAGTGACTTCACTGGGAGACAGCATGTTGAGACGACATAGAAACTGTACTGGTATCCTGGCCATACCTCCACCTTACTAACATTCCACATTACAGCCTTACACTGCACATCCACCTTACACTGCACTTCCAATATGGTGGCTGTGTGCTGGTCTGAATCAAACCCATGGAGTCTCATTTCCAGATTGAATCTATACACATATACACAGCATTCAGTTCATAGTATCTGAGCATGAAATGTTATTTTCAACAAAACAATGTCTGATAGGCTATGTCTATACTTGTAATTTTAAGTTGACTTTAACTAAGTCAACTTAACTACGTCGACTTTAAGTCGACCCAGTTAAGTCGACTTAGTGCGTCTACACTTAAAATTAAAGTTGACTTAAAGGGGAACTTACAAAGTCGACCTAGAGCATCCACACTGGACGCCTAGGTCAACTTCTAGGGTCTAGGGGGACCTTGGGCAGGTCCACGGTGGCAGGGGGGCAACCCTTGTGTGCAATGGGGCAAAGGGGGACAGGGACCCTGGCAGGGCATGTGGGCAGGGTGTGATGCTGTCTGGATTTAGGGAAGCATTTATGATATTATTTTCTATTCATGTATCATAAATGCTATAATCCATAGGAACTATGTCATGTTTGGTATCAATAGAAAGGTAGTAATTTGCTGGGAATGATTATATAGTTTATGTATAGGAATTGTATTTGGATTAGAAGTTAGGAATTTGGTGTTATATCTATACTTTAACTTGTGTGATTTTGTGGAAACACCCCAGACAGGCTGTCTAAAACCATTGTGTCCTTAATGTTAAGGAATCTGCCAGGTGCAGTGGCCCAGGGAGTAACTTGATGAGCCATTAAGGACACAATGGTTGTATTCCTTATGTTACTTAGGGCTACCCCACGTCTACACTGGCTTAATTCAACTTTAAAAAGTCAAATTAAGCCTTAAATCTAGATTTAATAAAGTCAACTTAATTTTCATTAAGTCGACTTTATTTTCCTTAAGTCGACTTTAAGCAAGCTGCTTAAGTCGACTTAAGGAAACTGTAGTGTAGACGCAGGGTAAATTAAGTTGATTTAAGCAATCTTAAGTCGACTTAATTTACAAGTGCAGACACAGCCATAGAGCCTCTCACTTTCATCTTCCTTATGTGCCATCTGAGCATGGAAGTGGCTACTGTTATTTATCTGGTATAACTGTTGATCTTAATCTGCCCAATTTTGTTAGGGAACTAATATTGCTACGGTGTGTTGGCTGCTCAGTGATCTAAGGAAGTGGTCCTCTACTGTTTGTAGCTGGTGTGTGTCCGTATTAAAAAAAAAAAAAACCACCACACAAAGTGGCAGGCTTGCTAAAAAGGCTAATGACTGAATGGGCCTGGACATTAACCTAGTAATTATATTCTTAAAGGTAGGTCCCCTCTGGGTTGGAGAGATGCACATTTTAACAAGTGTGTGTGGGAGAGACTATATTCTACTATGTGAGGGGCTCTAATTTTCTTTGGCTAAACAGAAGAATCCAGTTTCTAAGTCCTGCACCTTTCACCAACACTAAATTCCCTTGTAGGTTCATTTTTACAAAATATTAGCAACTTACAAAGACTCACAGGAGACTCCTCTGTGACTGGGGTTATGTACACAAAGAGCCAACAGCAGTATAGAACGCCCCCTTCTCTCCGTCCCTGAGTAACTCAGACCAGGGGTCCTGGGACACGGAAGTAGAAAGTTGTGTGCGCTTACTCCTTATCCTGAGAACAAGTGAGTTAGGGCAAGGTGTCCCCAAGGCTCTGCCCTGATCCCTGAAGTGTAAGTCAGTGCAGCTGAGTCAGTGTGGGGGTTTTCATAACTTGCTGCCAGTATAGGTCAATAGCAATTTTTTCTCTGGCACAAGAAGGGGGAATTGTATCTCAGAGAAGTGTCTTGGAGGTACAGTGCCTCCTCTAGTTACTCTTTGGGTGGTATGGATTACATTTCATTCCTTGAGCAGGATTAAGATGCAATCTAGCTCTTATATAAGAGAAAGATTTAAAAAATCCAACCCTTCTAGTGTTAAGATATAACAAAATGATCACTGGCTTTTATATTTATTCATTCATTCTTCTACTTTTTTAATTATCAAAATATCTGAATTTTATCTTTGCAATATTTCCTTTAAGTAAACCTCTCAAGTTCCAGAGGGTGATAACTCGCTAGCCAGTCCATAAGCCACATACTCCTTCTGACCTCATGATTTAAGAGCATCTAGGAAATCACTCCATCTACTTAACCCTTCCCAGTTCCTACAGACATCATATTTGATTACTTTATCTCTCTCCAACCTAGAGTCCATTGAAGATATTTTTCCCAGCACAATTAGCTTTAGTGACAAATCCATCTATGACACAGTGGCAGAAATTATCACTTTTGTGATCCATCTTTCTGTGTTTCTCTGTCATTGACTACATTTGAGTTAGTTAAGTAATCTGTGTAAAAATAATCTCATCAGCTTTCCCCTTTTTCCCATAGATATGGGGCCATGCTTTTTCCGTGGTCTACTTTCCTCTGCACAACCCTTTTGCCCCCTCTCCCAATTACAAAGTTCACCCTGCCTACCCCCAGCCCTGGGTCACTCCCAACACTTATTTTCCTATCTTTTATCTAATACTTAATTTGTAAATTCCTTGGGGTAGGGGCCATATTTTTGTTCCATGTTTGTACAGTGCATAAAATGGGGCCCCAGTTCATGTCTAAGTGCTATAGTAATGCACATAAAAATTAATAGCATCTTTGAGAAATCAAGTCTACTCATATAGATGCCTAAATACCCATGGCTATGTTTGAAATTTTTGGCCTCCATGATGTATCTGAGGACACACATAGGGACAGCTCCTTGATATTTCAGTTGTCTGCACTTCTGAGGCAGTACAAAGGAGGTGAAAAACTCCCTTGTAGAGGCAGCCAAGGATCACCCTGCTGTAGGCAGCTCTACATACGGCACCCCCTGCCCTCCCCCCCACCCCCATGCGGGGACATTTTGAGGGCAGAGCTGGAGCACAACTTGTTTAGAGTTAATTCATAAGACTTCTAAAACCCAGGCTCAGTTAGTATTTACTTAAAGATTGTTAAAGACTGTCTAATATACCACAATACAAAATGGAATGTTGTACTTTACTCAACAGATAGAAACTTTCTTCCTTATCTACTGTGTTTAGGACAAAGACATTTTCTTTCTCACAACTGAGAGACTTGGGAGTTCCTTTCAAGACATCCCAGCTATCAATAATTTAGAGAAACCTTCAACAAGTCATCATTACAGAAACATTGTGACAATAAGCAATTCCTAACAAGCTAAACCCCTCTCTCACTAGCTCATTATCTCCCCAGGCACAGAAAACATCTTCAGTAATGAGTATTCCCTATCAATCAAAAATAGTCCCTTTTTGGACATCTGATTACTTTTAGTGCCAGTCAATGAGGTCAAAGCAAGATATCACACACATTCCATCATTTGGTCACACACTAATATTCAGCCTAAATTCAGAGCCCAAGAGTTAAAAATATAGAGCACTTTTTATGCACAAAAGATTTCTAGGAGTTTAGTTCATGGTATCTGCTAAAAAATTACTCTGGTCAATCCTCAGGTGGTGAAGTGGTCTCATACACAAAGCTGATACAGTTTAGAACACGTGGCTCTAAATTATTTCCCCATTTAGGTCCAGCAGTTCCTGGAAAGGGGATGAAGCTCAGGTCTATGGAAGTTGAAATCCATGTCCTCACTTCTAGTCCTCTACTTAAACCACTAGGATAACAATTTTTACTGAACAATTTTGAGTTTTCTAAAAACAAACAAGTAGTCCTGTGGCACTTTTAAAGACTAACCAATTTATTCATAAGGATTTTCATTTTCTATTTGTTTGCCTATGACAAAATAGATTTAACAAAGTTTCAGGAAACCAGAAATATTATAATAAATTAATTTTATTAGGATCCCCAAATGATATTTTAATTAACAAAGCTTTGGTACATGCTAATGTGTTTGTTCTTCAGTTTGTTACAAATATTCAAAATGATTTCCTGAGTGACTCATCTACTTTAACAGATCAATTAACTTTTGTAATTTCAAACTAATTTTATTATTTTGCTATTAGCTAGCTTGTGATATTTAAATAGAATTTAAATTAATATTAGTCAATTTTTATTTTGCCTCAAACAACAACTGCAAATAAAAGGACCAGAGACCTAGCATCTTAGTTCAGAGAAGGAATTCTCTTTGGCCAGTATGAGGAGGAAGCTCCAATTCAGGCTAAAAAGAATGTTGCTACTTCATTACCTCATGGATCTCTAACTCGAACTAGGAAACCATCTCTTTGCCTGAAGGAAAATATGACGTCTGTTCAGCTATAATGTTCATCATCATCATCATCATCAAGATTGTCTCAGAGTTTCAAGGAATTAAAGATTAATCTTTAATTAAAGATTATGTCATGCAATGAAATCTTTAGGAATACCTCCAACCAATATTGGCAATCTGACTCACAGATCAAATACAATGGAAAGCCAACCTTAATAACTATACTTTAAACTGAACAATTTGCAGTCCAAGGAGGTTGGCAGGAACTGGGAGAACCTACATCCTCCATCTTGTCTGCAAGGATTTGGTGACACAGCGAGTGGAAAAGACCATCAATAGAACAAAGGAACTAGGTGCTGACAGAAGGACAGAAACTTAAGTCATTGAGATAGGCATGGGAATCTTTGGGCAGAAGAGAGGATGATGTAAGTATTCTTTGGTAGCAAAGGGGTCCTGTTTTAACATTGGATCAGCTAAGATAAGAGAGAACTCAGCAGCCCAAATAAGTTGTTTGGATTCAGACAATGTGGAATAACACATTAGAAGGGGGGAAGATTAAAATGGAGGGAAATAACCTTTTATAATGAGTGAGCTATCTCTATTCAAAATTAAGCTAATGGTGTAAAATTTGCATATGAATTCTAATTCTGCAGTTTCCCTTTGAATCTTTGATTTGAAGTGTTTTGATTGATGTGCTGTTACTGACATGTCTTTCACAGAATGGGCAGGGAGGTTGAAGTGGTTTTTGAATGTTAACATTCCTGATAACTGATTTTGTCTATTTATTCTTTTGCACAGAGACAGTCCAGTTGTCCAATGTATAAGGCGGGGGCATTGCTGGCACATGATGCCATATATCTCACTGGTGGATGAGCATTGAATGAGCCCTTGATGGAGTACCTGGTTTGATTAGGTCCTATGATGGCATCATTTGAGTACGTGTGTGGGCAGAGTTGACAATGAAATTTGTTGCATGGATATGTGCCTGCCTTTGTGTTTCTGTTGTATGATGTGTAGTAGCTGGTGAATATCTGCTTAAGGTTGGGGGGCTGTCTGGAAATGAGGAGAGGCCTACCTCCCAAGGCTTGCATCTTTGCATCTCTATAGCCATATTTCATCTATAATATGGAGGCTGATAGTGAAAGATATAAAATACCTTTATGAAAAAGAGAAGTGCAAGAAAATATTAGAAGATGCTGCAAGTTTACGAATTAATTTTACCTTTGCAGCAGTTCTTAGATCATAGTCTTTCAACAGTTCTTTTTTGGGTTTGGGGTGGTTTTTTTTTTTGTTTTTTTTTTTTTTTAAATGACCCACCAGGAAGAAGGGACACTAGAAAATTGGAGACAGATTCTCAGGCCCACTAACACTGTTAATGTAAATCAGCTTCAAACCAAGTTCCACTGTCTAGAGGAGGATTCCCCAGGATGCCAAATATTTAATGTATGAACTATTCCAGAGAATGGACATGCTTAAGATTAAGGGTATGCAACACATGCTGAGCACAACATAACATGGGTCAAAATCTGGTCCTTGATGTTTTAAAATAATTATAAGCTGGATAGTGCATTCTTTGGATTTAACTATATCTTTATTGCACTCTTGTAGAGCTTACCACTATAGGAAACTAATTGTTGATTGGTGTTTTAGGCACCACTGCAGTACTAATAGATAATTTCATAGATTGACAACCAGCTGCATAAGGACATGAATGCACGGCTTATGGAAGATACCTGAGTGTGGACATGCCAGCAGTTTCTTGGCTTGTCATAGCTCACTCCAAATACATCAAGGAATTGTATTTCTTGTGATGAAGTGGGTAAGGTTTCGTATATCTGATAAAGATCTTTGGTGGCTTTCACCACTTCAGATCCACATGATCACTGAAATGGAGCAAATAAACGGTTTTCTCCCTTCTAATTTACTATTGGAAATCCAGAAATGGATTCCTCCTTTATCATCTCTTCTTCATTTTAATGGTCTAGTATATATTAAACAGAATAATAATGTAATACTGGGATATCAGGACTGCTTTTATGAATACATTCAAGAATAAGTATTATTATATCAACAAGTTCCAAAGTGGTAACTGTGTTAGTCCAGTTCATCAAAACAAACAAGGAGTCCTGTGGCACCTTTAAATACTAAGAAATGTATTTATTGCATGAGCTTTCATGGGAGAAATCACACTTTGTCAGATACTTGAAGATGGAGAACTTACAGAATGGGAGGAAAAATAAATGCAGGGAAATGTAAGTAAGTCAGATATTTCAGCAAATAAAAGCAGTTGTTTAGAGTCAAACACTGTGGAACAACATATTAGAAGGAGGGGAATTAGAGAGAGGGCAAAATCAACTTTTGTAATAAGAATGCAAACCAATATCTCTGCTTAAGCGCAAGGTAATGATATCAAAATTGCATATGAATTCTAACTCTGTAGTTTCTCTTTGAAGCTTTGATTTGTAATTACGTTGTTTAAGTCCATCAATTAACATATCTTTCGCAGAGTAAGCAGGGAGATTGAAATGTTGCCCTTTTGGTTTTTTAATGTTATTTCTGATGTCAGATTTGTGTCCATTTATTCTTTTGCACAGAGACTGTCCTGTTTGTCCAATGTATAAGACAGAGGGGCATTGTTGGCACATGATGGCATATATCACATTGGTGGGTGAGCACGAGCCTTGGGAGCAAACCGCTCCATAGGTGGAGTTTACTGAAGGCATAGGGAGGCAAGGCCTTCCCTTGTTGGCTGTGGTGGCCCCACCTCTTTCTCTGCCACCTGCCCTGTATGCTGGGAAGAAAAAAGCTTTTATGCTCCATGCAGGCTGGTTCTCTCAACTGCCTGGGAAGTTACCTGCATGGAGCATATAAAGCTCAGCATGCCATGCCCTTAGGCAGTGTGAGGCTGACATCAACCTTAGCACAACAAAAGTCTTCTCCAGTCAAGTCTCAAGTTTCAATTTCAGTGCCTAGCTCTGAAAAACAAAAGAGGACTCTTGTGGCACTTTAAAGACTAACACATTTATTTTTGTTAGTTTGTTAGTCTTTAAAATGCCACAAGACTCCTCTTTTGTTTAGCTGAACCAGACTAACACATTCAAAAACAGGGACAGTACTTGCCTGTCTCAGAGTATTGTATAGCTTACTTCATTGTTTTTGCATTAGATGCCTTGATGGAAAGTCCTTCAGAAGAGTGAAGTGTTTCCACAATTAAGCTTTCATTCATGTGCACTCCTCCCAGATCATAGGAACCTGGGATTTTGTGGGACTCCTCCTCCCACTGTTGCTGTCTGCACCCCTCCCTCCTCCTGACCAAACTGCTGTCTCTCCCCAAAGCTTCCTGTTGGGGGGTCTGTTTAATGTACATCCCAACACTTGGGTCTGTCACTGCCCCAGTCAGTCAGGAAAGGAGGAACAGGCTAGTGAGCAATTCATCTTACAGCAGCCCCAATTCCACACTGACCCAGTTCCTGTCTTTGGAGGGGCACATAGGCAGCTGGCTCTCATGCTGGGTGGGGAGTGGGGAGGATAGATAGGGCTGGGGGAAGAAGAGGAGAGGAGGAAGTCAGCCAGGAACCCATGCAGTAATGGTGGTGAGGGGTAGAGGAAGAGGCAGAGGCCTGGGGGTAGAGCCTGAAGGGTATGGGGGAGGCAGGGAGCTTGTCTTCCTCAGGGGCAGCTTCAAAATCCACCCATGCTTCTGCTCACTTGCAGACAGCCTAATCATCATTAGGACCTAATCAAACCATCTACTCCATGAAGGGCTCATTCACTGCTTATCCACCAATGTGATATATATGCCATCATGTGCCAACAATGCCCTCTGTCTTTTATATTGGACAAACTGGACTGTCTCTGCTCTGTTTTAACCTTAGGGGTTCTTTCTTCATAATTGTCTATACTCTGAATTACTTACTTCAAAATAATCAGCATGTGGTATGAAAGTATAATGAATGTATGTTTTCCATTTTTTCTCTTCAGTATTTAAATAATTTCACTGACTAACTTTCTAATGAGCAGAGGAGAACACAAAGGAATTATTAGTTTACAGCATAAGCCATATCACTGTACAATAACTAGATGAGAGGTTCGAAAAATCACACACTGAAGACAGCATACATGATTTTGTTGATTTTATGCTATTAGCCATTCACTATGTATTAAATTTACATCTCAGTGCCCTGCTGTATCAGGGCTGCTATAGCAACCTTGAAATTGTGGCCCTCCTCCCAATGGAATACTATGCTTTTGTGTCTTCTGAGGAGTAGTTCCTGTAGCTCTCTGCCTTTTCTCATAAAATGTGATGTGATCCTTTTCTCCTCCCATTACAAGGATACTGGTAAAAAATTTAGGTTGTTCAATTTAAATCTGGGGAAAACTTCTACAAGCCAAAGACCAATAGAAATGTTTCCACAATGTTTATAAAATTCCAATAAATAGTTTTTTTTTTAAAGCCAAGAGAAACCAAGAGAAATGTAGACAAATTGATGTAACCCTCCCCCCCCATTTTACTAATGTAAGACATTACAGAGCTGAAGCCTTTTTTGTTTACCTTATATATTTAAAGTCACAGTCTCTTTAAATATTAAGTGATTTGAATTAGCTTTAAACTAAACTATCAGAAGCTTGAAGATGGAGAACTAACAGAACAGGAGGAAAATAAATGAAGGGAAATGTAAATCATAGGATTAGGTCAGACTGTTTCAGCAAATCAAAAGCAGTTTAGATTCAAACAGTGTGGAACAGCAAACTAGAAGGAGGGGAGGTAGAAAGAAGGCAAAGAGAAGGGAAAGCATTGAAGCACATGAAACTCCATTGATTTAAATACACAAGCTTAAGTGTACTTCCTGAATAGTGCCTTTTCCTGCTTTGGGACGTAAATTAGAAACTTCTATAGGCCGTTAGAGAAACTAATAGAGAATGATCTCCAGCCATAAAATTTAAATAGTGAATTATAACCCTGTTATAGTTTTGTACAGGTTGGGTACAACATCTGTAAAAAAGTTGTCAGTCTTAAATTCTGCAGGACTTCTAAATGACATGTCACTTTCAGACTTTGCAGGAGACTATCCAACAAAGCGATGTAAATTTCATCATCATGCAAAAATGCCATTTAAAATGCAAACAACTCATAGCATAATGATTGGCCGGAGTTAGGGACTCCATGAAAAGAATATCAGTCAGAAAAGATCCACCTCTCCTCCTGCTGCTGCCTAACTTCTTTTAAAATGTCACATGTTGCATTTTTACCTTTTTAAGATGTGGAGATGGAGGGAAACAAATTTTATGATATTAAAGCTGGGTTTTTCAAGAATCCTGTGAGAGGTAGGTACTCAGCTTCTTCTGCAACATAATGGAATTGGGCACCTAACTCCATTGGGCCCCTTTGTTAACTCCCAGCCTTGCTATAATTGTTTTATGCATGCTTAATGAAAAATGCCACAACTCGAGGAAAAATATACTTCAAATTTGTACTGTATGCAAATTGCTCTATTATCTAATTGACTGTTCTGACCCAGATCTGTCAAGTAGGAGTGAATTAAAATCATCCATATTAGTTAGTGACATGATATAATTTATCATTTGCATTTTTAACAGGAGAATACCCAAGATATCCCTACAGTTAATTTCCACTGAAAGCAGCTGCTGTAAAATGTACTCTGATCGACATGGCAAGATACTAAATTTGTGTACTTTAGTCTAGTGTACTTTATGAAACAGACATCCAATATCTCACCAACTGGGAGGAGAGATTAATCACAATAATTAAGCAAAGCTTTCAAGGCAGCCCAAAATGCTGATAACAGATTTATTTATCGCATGAGCTTTCGTGGGAGAAAATCCCACTTCGTCTGATGAAGTGGGATTTTCTCCCACGAAAGCTCATGCGATAAATAAATCTGTTAGTCTTTAAAAGTGCCACAGGACTCTGTTGTCTTTCTACAATAGACTAACACGGCTACCCCTTTGGAATTTGACAAAATGCTGATGGTTTCTGCAGCATCACACAATCAGAGAGAATAATATGGGAGAAAAACTAATAGTTTCTACACTCCTGCAGGACAAGTAGATTTTTTCGAATGTCATATCTAGCCTAATTAGTTTAACAGCCCAGTTCTTCAGCTGTTATTCACATGAGTGCTTTTTAAAATGAGATAAACCAATAGTATTAATATCTACTTTTGAGCATTTCCAATAATAAAGCACCCACAATGAACCTTGCTCAATAATTTCATATTCTAAATGCCTGCAGTAACTCCATACAATATACACAGATCAATAAGGAAGTTGTTTTCCTTTTTATAATGTGCTTTGCCACATATGCCATTAGTAGCCCTTTATGCTTTTAACTATATAGCCAAAGAGTCATACAGTAAATTTGTTAGATTTTTTTTATGTTCTGATTGCAAGTAGTGCAAAAATCTCTATTTTACAGGTAAATATTTTTATATACTTGAAATAAGAAAATAATTCAATATTTCAAACATATATATAATAGCACTTCTATGCACTTGTTCCAGATTTGAGTTTTATATCTATTTTTTTTTATATCTTTATATATAAAACTCAAATCTGGAACAGGTGCATAGAAGTGCTATTAAGGTGATCCCAGGAATGGAGGGCCTATTTTATAAGAAAAGACTAAAAGAGCTTGAATGATGTTTTCAAGTTCTTCCTTTCCTCCTCCTCAACCATGGCACTAGAAATTTACTTTCTTTAGATAAAGGATGAGTTATAGGTTCTGCTTTGGGATGCGATGGTCATCATCCCTCAATATCACATCATGGATATCTTTTTTCCCCCTTCATTAAGAATATAGCCTTCAAAACAACAAGATCTTTAAGCATACAAAGAGGATAGTACAGTCTAAAGTTTCTCATTATGAGTGACCAATAAATCCTGGCCATCAACCTACTCTGTAGATTTGGGTAGTCAGGAATTTTGCTCAGCACTCTGTAATACAAATTCCTGCACTTCAGCTGCTCACAAGCACTGATCCTTCTTTCACTTCCCTTAGAATTCTCATAGTGCTTAACAGCACTATCCTCTGGAGGTGAACAGGGCCAGATTAATCAGTCTTGGGGCCCTAGGATATGCCCCAACATGCCCCTTCTGGACTGGGGTCTCACCCCCCAACCACAGATCCCTATCTGGGTGAAGAAGCACCGGCTCACCTTAGCCCCAGGGGTGGACCAGCCAGCCCAGGGGTAGGGTGGGAGTGTGGAGCCTGGCCTCTGCCTCCAGGGCCCTGCCCCCGCAACACAGGCAGGGCAAGGGCCCTCCCAGTGGTCCTCCATACCCTGTCAGCACTGAGTGAGGTGGGGGGGGGGGTGAGTGAGGGAATAGGTGGATCCTTTAGGTTGGGGCCCAGGGCTTCAGCCCCTATAGCCCCAGCATTAATCAGGCCCTGTAGGCCACTGATTAGCATGTCTTATAACCATAACACATTCTTGAGATGCTCACTCATATCCTTAGGAATCACTTCAAGCGCTCCAGTGATCTCAGACTGCAACGATTATGGAAAACAAGAACGAAGACACTTTGTGGCAGAATTTTCATTTCATTACCTTCTCTTCTTGCTTCTTTTTTTATGTTTCTGTCTGCAACAATCAAATCAGTAACTTCTATTTGTCTCCTTTTCTACAAGGGAGATGTCCAGCCTGTTTGCCTGCCTTGTTTGGTCTGTGACAACTGCACAAACCCATGAAAATTTTAGTCTTTTCATTCTCTCGGGTGCTTTCAAGTGTTGGACATAACACTACGTGGTACATTAAATCAATATTTGCCAAAGAGGCTCCACTACAGACACTTGGTGATCTCATTGGCTATGTCTACACTTGTTAATTTAAGTCAACTTAGCTAAGTTGACTTAGCATGTCCACACTTAAATTTGAAGTCGACTTTGGGGAGGCCCTACAAAGTTGACCTAGAGCATCCACACTGGACGCCTAGGTCAAGTTGTAAGGGCTAGGTGGACCTGGGACTGGTCCACAATGGCAGGGGGGGCACCCCTTGCCAAGGGCCAAGGGGCTCAGCCTTTGCCCCATTGTACCTGGGTACAATGGAGCAAAGGGAGACATGGACACTGGCAGGGAATAGGGGCAGGGTGGGCAGGGCTCTGCCCTACCCTGTGGGGGGGGGGGCATGCCAGGCTCTCCCTGTGCCAGCCACCCTGGCAGGGAAGGCAGTGGGGGAGTTCTGAAGAGCTCTAAGTCGACTTAGGGCTACTCCAGGTCTACACTGGCTTAAGTCAACTTTGGAAAGTCAACTTAAGCCAAAAGTCGACTTAAAACGAGGTTTTAAAAAGTCGACTTAATTTTGCTTAGGTCGACTTAAGCAGCTTGCTTAAGTCAACTTAAGGAAAGTGTAGTGCAGATGCAGAGTAAATTAAGTCGACTTAAACCAGCTTATGTCGACAATTTACAAGTTGAGATGCACCCATTGTGACTATATATATATATATCTCCCAGTCAGATTCCCATGGGCACTTAATACACACACCTTTGCCTTTCTTTTAGGAATATGTTCAACAGTTTGAGCAGTTCTGACAGTCAATTGTGTTTTGAATGTAATTATGCCTTAAATCCTGTTTTTGTGCATTCATAATGAGGCTGTCTCTCTCTCTCTCCAGGTATCTTCTACAAGGCATGAGTGTTAATCTCTCCACCACCACCATCTGTACACTGATTTTAATTTCCATTCAAGTCTTTTGAGTCTCTCTGTGCTGGTTTGCTTTCTACTAGAGAGAACAAGACCAGTCTCCAAGTAAATGAAATTATCCCAAATCTTAATGGTTCCAGCAAAGCAATTCTTGTCATCAATCCTCCAGATCCATTCTTCCTACAGAAATTATTTCATAACCTTTCAAACTCCTAAACCCATTATGTCCATTTTTGCATTGCTATGTGTTGCTCAAGACCCTGAATTTCCTCAAGTGTTCAGCTTGCAATGTAAAACAGCAGCAAATCACAGGAACAAATGCTTCCCAATTTTCTAGTAATTTCACAGGGCTCTTAGCCACATGATTCCACTCTAACGGGAACAACCTAGTTAAAATCTGTGCATCGTTTTGAAAATGTATCTTAAAACACTACATAGTCATACATTACTGTGTGTTATGTGGCTCTACTAAGATCTGAAGTTACAATTAATTGATATATACAGCACTGTTGATCACTGTTAAGATATAATTCATACTGGATGGTAAGAATCTACAACAAAAAATATAGATAATTTTAAGATTTATTACTGATGAGATCAGAGAATACAGCTGCTTTTAGCAAGTAGGACTGCAGACACAGCAGAGGGAGTCAAGAACCCAGCCTACCTCCGAATGGACTTGTGATAAGAGCCATTCTGAACAGTAGTCCTTGAGCTCTTAAGCAACTGCTTAAGTCGATTTAAGGAAAAATTAAGTCAACTTTGTTAAACCTGCTTTTAAGTTGACTTTCTGCTTAAGTTGATTTTCTAAAGTTGACTTAAGCCAGTGTAGATGTGGAATTGATTTAGGGGCCTCCAGGGCTTCCCCACTGCCCTCCCTGCCAGGGTGGCTGGCACAGTCACAGTCTGGCTGTGCCCCCCAAAAGGGCAAGGCAGAGCCCTGCCCACCCTGCCCCTATGCCCTGCCAGGGTCCCTGTCCCCCTTTGCCCCATTGTACCCAGGTACACTGGGGCAAAGGGTGAGCCCCCTGGCACGTGGCAAGGGGTGCCCCCCCTGCCACCGTGGACCAGTCCCAGGTCTACCTAGCCCCTACAAGTCGACCTAGGCATCCAGTGTGGACGCTCTAGGTTGACTTTGTAGGATCCCCTCAAAGTCAACTTAAAATTTAAGTGTGGACATGCCAAGTCGACTTAAATTCACAAGTGTAGACATAGCCCAGGATCATATTGCTGGAAAATGTGTATGAGATTGGGGGTTGAGGAGGGAAGGGACACAGGATAGGCATGGAACAATCCCATCCTCTCAATGAGTAATATTCCCCACAGTGTAGCTACTAGCCCCCCTAAAAGGTATGCAACAAATTAGCCACTCCACAGTGGAACGAGGCAGGGCTGGATTATCACAGAGGCTATAGGGGCTGAAGCCCCGGGACCAGGTTTAAAGGGGGGGCCCAGGATCCAGCCCTTAAAACTCATACCTGATATGGCATTCCCCCATCCTACCTCGCTCAATGCTGGCAGGGTTTGGCGGAGCACACATAGGCTATGTCTACACTGGCAAGTTAGCTCGAATTAAGGAAACTTAATTTGAATTAACTTAAACCTTGGTCACACAAGGCTTTCATTAGTTCAAATTAAGGGCTTCCTTAATTTGAATTAATAAATTCAATTATACCTTTCGAACTAATGCTTAATTCGAATTAGTTAGTTTGAATTAAGTCAATGTGGCCATGTTAGTTAGAACTAACTGCTTAGTTCAAACTAACCGGCACATTGAACTTAATGCAACTGACTAATTCGAACTAAGCAAGTGCCATGCATGGCACTTGCTTAGTTCATACTAAAATTCCAGTGGGACCATACTAGTTCGAATTAACTTAATTCGAACGAATTAAAATTAGTTCAAAATTAGTTAGTTTGAATTAACTAATTCAAACTAACTTTGGTAAGTGTAGATATAGCTATAGTGCTCCTGCCCTGTGGCACTGGGATGGGGCAGAGGGCAGGGCCTGGGGCCAGATGCCAGGCTTCATGCTCCCACTCCACCCCTAAACTGGCTGGTCCATCCCTGGGGGGTAGAACAGGGTGGGCCAGCATCTGTTCACTCTATCCAGGGAGCAATGCTGGCTGGCACATCGTGCAGTTTCTGCTCCAGTGCAGCCTTCCAGGGTCCGTGGCCCTGTGAAGCTGAGCCAGGGATCATGTTGTGTGCCAGCTGGCCAGAGCCAGAGTGCCTTGTTGTAGGCTTATAGGCCTGCCTTACATCAAGTAACACTCTAAATGAAAAGATTTTGGATCTGAGTAGCAAATAAAGGGTTACAAGAAGGCCAGCTAGGCTGGCTATCTTTGCAATGTAACCTCCCGTGACCTAAGTTGTAAAGCCTTACGGTTGTAAATACTGGTCAGTAACAAACTGTCTTGCTAAATTTTGTTTTTAAAAGCCAAAAGGAACACTGAAAGCAACTGATAATTTTTTATTGAAATTGTAACGCAAAAGAACAATACTGTACTAACTTGAAGAATTTCCCAAGATTGTCTTTGTCAGAATTTATAAGTTAATTGATTAACAAAAAAAAAAAAATTGAAAAACTAGTGTGTCAATCTGTGTGATTAAAGAGTGAATGTGAATAGAAGTTAAAAAGTGATAAGAGAATGCAAGGGGGGGGGGAGATGTATGGGTTCTCAAACAATGAGGATGCAGATGGCTGAAGAATATAATATTAACAGCACAGAGCAGAGAAGGCAACATCCCGAACAGAACAGTAAAAATGTCATGTTTGTTATATCTGTGAATGATAGATCATCACATCAAACATGGGAACGACATGACATAGCAATCTTCATAGACTTGCATGTAGTGTGTGTGTGTGTGTGTGTGTGTGTGTGTGTGTGTGTGTGTGTGAGAGAATAAATGCAATGCAATGCATATGCTTTAGAATGCTGTTTGAATCCTAGTATTCACAGCAAATGTGGCATAGTGCCTTATGCCCCTCAATAAGATCTCTTTGTTCATTTACTGAGCACAACACTCTGGCCCCAGGACCACCCCTCCCACCCCCCAGCGATGGCCTGCCCACAAGCTGCCATGCTGGGTGGCAGGGCCCACAGCCTGATTAATCTGACTCCGGAACTAGGAATTTATGTCCTTCTGTAATGTAGGATGCCTCCCAGTGCTCCAACTGGAGTAATGCATCTCTATATTATCTTTTAGTTAGTATATGCATTTAAGGCCTCATGCATATTAATGAAACAACTAAGTTGGGCCTTAACATTTTTTTCTTATTTTGATATCATCTTACAAGAAGTACTTTTCAGATCACACCAGAAATCTAGAAAGGGTCTTTCAGTTACCTAGCACCCATATGCACATACAGAGTTTCTCTGAAATGTCATTGCTCCTCCTACCCAACCTTTACAATCTAAAATATTCATCTACTTAAATATGACATTTTAGTTTTTGGTTTAAATATGATCTATTTTGTAATTAAACCAGTCTTATATCTAATATTCTAGAGTGTTTTCTTTCCTTGTGCTGACATATGAAAATAATTGTTTTACAATATTTCCTTCCCACACACAAAACATCTCTTAAATATGACCTTTAACATAATCAGCACCTGAGATGGGAAGGTTTGACCACACAGTATGGGTTACAGTGCTCTTTCATTCTCACTTAATTTGATCCTAACCTCATCTTGTATTAATTATATTTTCTGTCTAAAAGACTTGTTGAACAATAATAAATCAGTGGCATAATTTAAATCTGAAAGCATTTGACATGAGAAGTAGAGCCTGAGGTCCTGAGGTTACTCTTCTGAAGAAGGAAGGAAGCAGTTTGCTGAACCAAACAAAACAAAACAAAAACAAAACAAAAAAAAATTGACCCAAAAGGGAAAGAGATAGCAATAGGGCAGCATTTATCAAGGACAAACTGAGCCACCAACAATTAGAGTCTTCCAATAGAAGTTGCTCTCCTTGTTTAGTCAGTATCAAATTAGTGTTATTCCCTTTAAAATTCTATTTAGGTTGAAACTCTTTGGGGGTAAACACTGGGGTTTTATGTTTGCACAGCCCTTAGCACAAGAGGTCCTGGTTAAAGACCAGGGTTCTTAGGCACTATGGTAACACAAACAAATTAGTAAAAAAGGATGCTTCATATTTACTAAAGTATAGGTGTGTTAATCTGTACAATAGAAATTAGGAAGATGACACGGAACAACTGCTTTCCTCAGGAGTTCCTTAAAACATCATAAACTAATGGGATCTTCCCTTGGCTTAAACATATGCCTTCCCCTGAATAGTCACTTACCTGAATAAGAGGCCCACACATCTCAACAACTGCTAAATAAAGGGATAACTGAAGGCAGGAAGCATTTCCTAAGAGGGAATGACTGGCGAAGAGAAGTTGATAGCAATTCAGGGCTGTTGATGGTAGCCCAGTCTCATTCCTCATGAAATGACCTATCAATTAAGGTTGTTATTGCTATTATAAATTAAAAATAGAAAAACAAAACAGACTTTTGATTATTTGTGCTGGCAATTCTGTTTGCATTAGTATGTACTGGACAGTTCTAAAGAGTTACCCTGTAACTTCACTGCTCAGATTGTTTTAATCTTCGTTCGTTATTCTATTCATTATGTAAGGTAGTGCACATTATATTGGGTCTATTAATAGTCAAACTAAAATGAAACACAAAGCACTCTGCTGATAAGGATGCACTCAATGCAACTACAAGCAAGCCTGAGTGTATTCAAAAGCTATGGTCTCCATTAAATTTGTTTGTAAAACGGGCAAATTTGCTCTGAAAAAAACATGGAAGCCCAATAAATATTGAGGTCCAAATTTACCTTGATTGGTTCATGTAACCCTTTTTTGATGGTACCCTTTACTTTGATAGGTCCATACATCACTGAACATCTCCAGCCACCAGGGTGTCATGGTTTGGCCAAAACATCCCTTACCAATGTTGAGTAGAGGGGAATAATTCAGCCCAATAGGCCATTAGCCTTCATGGCAATCAGGGCACATTGTTGACTCATATCCATCTTCTTGTCCACTCTAACCCCTAGATCTTTTTCTGCAGAACTGCTGCCTAGTCAGTTGATCCCCAGACTATAGCAGTGCATGGGATTCTTCCATCATAAGTGCAGGACTCTGCACTTGTCCTTGTTGAATCTCATCAGATTTCTTTTGGCCCAGTACCCCAATTTGTTGAGATCACTCTGTATCCCATCCTAACCCCCCATTACATCTACCGCTCTCCCCAGTTTAGCCTCATCAGCGAACTTGCTGAGGATTCCATTCACCCCATCCTCAAGATCATTAATGAAGACGTGGAACAAAACCAAACAGTTTTTAAGTCAGTCAGCTTCTATGTCTCTCCTATATCATTAAATTTCCCATAATTTGTCCCTCCTCCTTCTCCCATTTACCTCAACTCTCTTTGCTCACCTCCTGGCCCTGTCTTCTTTCACTCCCTTCAAATTTGTTTCCAGGTTCTGTCTCTCTGAAATATTTTTCTCAGGTGTTGGAACTTCACCCTGACGCTATATAATTCATACCTTTTGAGAAGGGATTCTATTGGGAGAAAGAAAGAGCCGGTACTAGCCTTCACTTCCTTACTGTCAGTATTGCTTATATTTCAGAACAAGTAAATTGCAAACTGAGTTACAACTCAGGTGTGTTTGTTTTCCTTCAATCAGTTATTAAAGGAATAAAAAACAACTGCACAAAACAAACCTCTAAACTACACATTTAATCTGAGCTAATTTTTAGCTAATGAGAACCGGGTGAATAAAAAAATCCCACTAATTAACTAAATTGTTAAAATAGAGCAGCAAACATCAAGTTCCTGTTTCATTTACTTTTGAGATTGCTAAACCCTGAGGGGAAAGGTGACATTTCTCATGCATTTATAATAAAATGGTTGACAACCTTCTAGCTCCATCAAGGACAAGGGAAGAGGGGAAATGGATAGGAGGAAGTAAATAGTGGACAGAGACTTAGACCAAGAGGGAAAGGAGGATAGAAACACGACCCACCACTGAAGATAAAAACCTGACAGGGCCCAGATTAAAAAAATATAAATAAAATAAAGTCTTGAAGAAGGAGGATGTGACTATATGAGTGGCATCTTCTAAATCAATAGCTCTGGTCCCTCTTAAGTACCCAAAGTCTTATCTGCTTATCTTTAAATGACTACATTTTTAGTCTTTTTTGTTTCTATACTATTGGCTCTGCAAAGTCATTTCACTTATGGAAACATGAGCCATCCTGGGCCCTCAGCCTGCAAAATTTTATACACATCAATCACACTATTTTATGGTCTTCTCGCAAAAATATTAGGAAAGCTACAATTGTTAACTCAAATTCCACAGTCATTTGAAGGCTATGGGGTTGCACAGGACATCGGCGTATTTAAGAAAAATTTGGCGTACAGGGAGAGTGTCTAGAGATGTTTATACTGAACCGGAAAAAATAGCTTACGTTTCAGATCTCAGTATGAGACTTCAGGTATTGGCAGCTGGGAAGAAAGTACCCATGATCATAGTTGCTACCACACTATGGTCAGACCTGATGTCTATTTAGTCTAGTATCCGGTTTGTGGCACTAACCATCTTCAGCTGCTTCAGAGGAAGAAGTACAACCCCACAGGAGGTAGATCATTTCCCTCCGGACTAGATCTCTCATTGGTAGAGATTGGTCTGATGCATGAGGTTCAATATGCCTTCTACAAAGTTCTTTATAATTAACCATTTATCACTCTAGAAGCTGATATCCACGTAAATGTCCAATCCGTTTTTGAATCTTAAGTTCTTGTTCAGTGATTTCCTGTGCCGATGAGTTCCACAGTCTAAATACCTGTATCATGAAAAAGTATTTCCTTTTATCCATTTTGAATTTGCCACTATAATTGAATGTCCCCTTTTTCTTTTGTTATGAGATTGGAAAATATGAAGTCCCAATCTATTTTCCCTAAACCATCCATTATTTCCATATATATTTTTTGCAAGTTCTTGCTTATTCATCTCCTTTCGAGCTAAGCGATCCCAATATTTTCAGTCATTCATCATTAGAGCTCTTGATCATTCTTGTGGTCTTTCTCTGAAGCCCATCTAGTTCAGCAATATTCCTTTTGATTCAAGATTACCTATACTGCACACTGTATTCCAAAGAAGGCAGTACTATTGATTAATAAAGGCATTATAATATTCTTTGTATTATTCACCATCCTCTTCCTTATTCATACTACAGTGATGAACATGGTATAAGAACATATATAGAACAGAATACCCTAGCTGCTTATTCTTTTAGCCACAGTTGAGCATTGAAGAGAGAGGTTTTAACTTAGCTAAGTGATGCCAAACTCCTTTTCTTGAATGGATACAGTTCATTTGCTATCATTGTGTCTATTTACCTAGCTTGTTTAACTTCTCTAAATTTCCTCTTATTCCTCTGTGGTCCTAATTAATCTAAATAACTGTGCTATTGCTCACCCCACCTTCTAGATTAATAACTGTATTCAATACAGGACCTTGATCATCCTGCCATAATTTAGGCTTTTTCCACTATGAAAATTGACCATTTACTCCTCCACGTTGCTTTCTGTCTCTTAACCCATTTTTGGTTCATGGTAATATTTTGCCTCTTACCACATGACAACTGAGCTTCTCCAGTATGCTCTTGTATGGAACCTTCACAAAGTGAATGGAGAATGAGAGAGAGGGCATCAGACAGGAAGGGGGAGGAAGCAAAATACAAAACAGACAAAGCAAGACTAGAAATAGTTAAAAATAAAGAATGAAAATCAGGAGAGATTAAAAAGGAGTGACTACAGCTATTTCCAGGATGTGATATAAAGGGAACACATGGTGGAGGGAGAACCAGTCATTGCAATGGGACTCCAACATAAAAAGGACAGGAATCCTGGTGGTATGCACTCACCTATTAACCATGCTTACATTATTGTTCTTGGAGATGATTCACATGTTACAACATGAAGGGAAGAGTCTGGTGTTATATTGAGAATGCACTCCCAATAGGAATGATTCTAGGCAATGGGGCCTTGGTTTACTACACCACAGAACATAATCTGCCTAATGTTGACCTAATTCAGTAAGTATTTACACTAAGGCTATGCCTACACTAGTACTTTTGTTGGTAAAACCTTTGTCAGTAAGGAATATGAACACACACACACACACACACACACACACACCTGTCCCTAGGGGGGAGCGGGGTCCGAGGCCAATTGGCCTGGGTGGGGGCCCAACCCCACGCTGGAGCAGGGAAGGGAGGCCTGGGTCGACCGCCCCCGCCCCCGGACGCCCAGCAAGCCTTGACTCCCACCAGTGCCCTGGCCGGGGAGTGGGACCTAAGCCCATCATGGGGGGCCAGCCCCGGGTGAGGCCACGCCGCTAGCTGAGGCTGACCCTGGGCCCAGCTGAGGCTGACCATGTGGTGCAGGCCAGGCCGTCCCAGCCCCAAGAGGCCGGACCCTGCAAACTGCCCCGCCCCTGGGCCTGCCTGCTCCACCCTGCTCTGTCCTTAAGTCGACCTAAATTGCTAATGTAGACATACCCGTAGTGGCTTAAAGGAGGCCAGCATTTCGCCCTAATGATTCTGTGAGAAACACCCAATGCAAATCTACAGCACAAAATTAAGTTGACTTCAATGATGTTGACAAAGAGCCATCACAGTAATTAAATCACTCCTGCATCTCCACGCTAAGTTCCTTGTGTCAGTGGTGCATGTCCTCACCAGGAGCACTTGAACAGATTGAACTGTCAGTGCAGAGCATTGTGGAATGGCTTCAGAAAGGCAGCAACAGTATATGTAAACAACTCAGAGTCTCCACTGACACGGTGTTGGCCTAAGTACATCAACCTAAGTGCCATGCCTTTCACAAAGGTGAAGTTATTATGTCAGTATAGGGGATAAGTTACATTAGTGAGAGCTACCGTTTAGTCTATCTCTACATTAGAGACCTTACAGCAACACAACTGTATCACTGTAAGGTCTCCTGCATAACTGCTTTATGTCAATAGGAGTCAGGTCTCCTGTCGGCATATTTAAATCGTTCCCAGTGAACGGTAATAGCTGTGTAAGTGGGAGTGTATCTCCTGCCAACGTAGTGCTCTCTAGGTCAGTGCTCTGTCTGTGTGCGTGCGTGTGCACGCGTGCAGAGCCATCCTTGTGGGGGGCAAACGGGGCAATCATCCCGGGCCCCGCAGTAATGTGGGTCCCACACTGCCCCACTCCCAGCCGGGGGCAGTGCGGGGCCCGTGCTGTGGCTCCCCTACGGCCACGCTTTGCCCTGCCCCTGCTGCCTCTCACAACCCAAGTGTAAGATAAGAAACAACGACGGATGGATGTGGAGACAGACAGGTGGGATAATACCAGTTATTTCTTAAGACTAGGGTTACGAGTAGCTCAGCTGAACTTACTGCCAATTCATATCAGCTTAGGATCCTGCCCATGGTATTTAAAGTGACTGCTAGCATAGTTTTTAATGATGAGACGTATTTTAATATATATTTAAATTACTGACAGTCTGTTTCTGTGTTGGACACTTATTTTCTTTTTGCTAGAACATCATAGTGATGTTCCTTCTGTTATCTGGTATAGAGATTCAAAATATATTTTTTCTATTTGGAGGGTGAACAAAAGTAACTCTTCAAAAGGTACATCTGATTTCTACATGCATAAACATTACAGACTGCAATCTCCAGGTCTGAACTCAGATGTTTTTGTTGCCTTTTGGATTCAGCAAATAAGGAAATTAATATACACTTTCAGATGGCATCTTAGACTCTTATGAAATATTTCATTCCCATGAGCTTGATGTGCCTAAACTAAATCCCACCTGAAATCAGTAGGAATCTTTTTGTTGATTTCAGTGAGCTTTGGATTAGGCCTCATGCACTTACTGAAACAGTCTACTTACTGAAAAAAGTGGAAATCAGATCATGTACCTTGTGCATTCTTAAAAATTGAACAAGTATATTATTTGCAAACTTGTTGATTAAAACTGACTTGCAATTCAATCCACCAGTATTTGTACCTCTTTTTACTTTTGTGGAGGACTTCTATTCATACAAATATGAAATAATTGTGCAAGAAAAAAATGTGTTCATGTGTGATTGAGCATATCTGCATCAGACCTGCACCCTAATCACTTTATATAAATAATCATTTAGTGGATTTGAATATGACAAGAGAAAACTGAATATAAAGTGTGCCAGGCCACTCAAAACTTGCTTGTTTATTCTCTCTCTCTATCTGGAAGTGATGTAGTTATTTTTAAAATCTATATGTGGAACCATTAGGTCCATGTAAATATGATGTTTCTAGTGCAAAGGGAACAATATGAATATTTATAAACATTTTTTTTGGATGCTTGGCTCCTGCTATTTGCCTTTCTAGAGGATTCTGCTTCCATGACAGGTTTAAACACCCCTGTGATTTCTTTACGTACTGCTCATGATTTTAAACAATGGGCCATTAAATAAGGAAAAAAAGACGACTGAACAAGTGACTTTGGCCAAATCCAAATTCTGAATACAGAATATGTTAAGGAGCACTCACCAACACCACTCCCAAATAACTCCTTAAATGAATTCACCAAACACATATTATACTTATGATTAAACTCATGTAAAATGTAACTTCATAGTCAAGTCACAATCAAAAAAATAATTCAGTGACTTGTTAGAACAAACTCATCCCCATTGTTCACAGCGAGTCCAGATCCTGCAAGATACCTTTGCTTAAAGCAAAGCACAAGTAGTTGCACTGACTTCAATGGAAGTATTTGTGAGACTGAGATAATATGGTCCAGGGGTTCTCAAGGTTTTCCATGTCACCACATCGTTGGCGGCGTGCCCAAATGTGCATGACACAGAAGCTCCCTGCCACCAAATAAAAGCTGTAGCTTGAACTTTAGAAGCCACTTGCTGCTGAAAAGGGCTGCTGCCACCAGGAATTTCGGTGTCATCACAGAGCCCACGGACAGAAGAAATGCTGCCACTGCATTTCTTTTGGGGTTGGGGGGGGTGGGTTCTTTCAGTGGTGGGTCAGCTCCTGGTGACACAGTCAGTTGCATGTGTCATGATGCAGTGGTTGAGAACCACTGATATAGATTAAATGGATATTTTAAAAAATTGTTGCAAGCTTTTAGAACATGCTTTCCATATTTCTATTATTTTTGAGCACCCAAAATGAACTTGGAATGTTATGTCACCCCTTGGATAGTTATAATAATGGAAGTTTGAGGTCTACAGTGGTAGATTTCTTTCTTTCTTTTACAGTGCACTTTAAAGCTTAGAGAAATAACAATCAATGTAAAATTATAAAAGGAAACAAGATTGGTTTTTATCCTTTGTGCAAGAAAAATCTTTAAACCTATTCAGTGGATGATGTTTATTACTGAAAATGCACAGTTAATTTGTTCGTAAGTACCTCATTCAATAAATTGCTGTAGAACTGAATAAATAACAAGCCTTTAGAAAATAGCACCACATCTCTAACGAAAGCAGAAATTTTGGCTACATTGTTAAGTAATGACGGGAAGGTGACTATAGCTAATATTTCCCAATAATTATTGGTTCTTTGGGTATTTTGTTCTCTCTCAAACAAGTGTAGTAAACAGATTAAGAGAGGTATTAGGTTTCTGCAAATGGTTTATAAAATTCTACAACTAAAACTTTTTGGAAAAAATGTTCTTGTGCGAATGAACATGAACCATAAATGGTGCTGCATGTTTAGCTAATGATACTATTCTGGAATTGAATTAAAGGTTTTTAAATTATTTATTGTGACTATTTTATACATCCCTTTAATTATAGTCAGGCTTATTAGGATACAAGTATAGAATTCAGGTTTGTATGAATATTTAGGTCTGTGTATCTGCCTGAAATGGTATTCTGGGCTTGCTTGTTTGCCTGAAAGCTGAGGTCTTTAAGGTGACTTTTCTTTATCACTGTGAGGAAAGATAAGGGACACTGTTAAAATGTTTTAATATATAGAAGGGTGTTGATATTTGAATGCACAAATGAAGGATAGCTCTGGCTCCTCCTAAAGACAGATGTCAGAGCAAGGCCAAGCAATGAGCTGGGTGGGTGGACACTAAGGCTATGTCTACACTACAAAAAGTTAGGTCGACTTTGTTAAGTTGACCTTATTAGGTCAACTTAAAGTGCTTACCGTGAACAGGGACTTAGCAAGTCGACCTAACTGCCCTTAGGTCGACCTAATAAAATAGACTTAGGTCGACCTAAGCACAGTGTGGACACCTAAGGGTTAGGTTGACCTAACTGGCTATTCTTATTCAGTCGACCTAGGCTTTCATTAAGTCAATTTAAGGAATTTCTTGAGTTGACTTTATGAAAGCCTGGTGTGGACAAGGACTAAGTTAGGTCGATTTAAACCTCCTTAAGTTGAACTAACTTGCAAGTGTAGACATAGCCATAATATCCTGCAGTCTCATTCTCTCTTCATGGAATTGGATACACAAATCAGTCAGAAGAAATTATCCTTCTTGTCAATTGACATATTTTGATTAATATCTCAACAGGAACCAGTGTGGATGAGATGACAGAGCACAGGCATGGGAATTATGGACCTGATCATATGTCCATTTACAGTTAATGAGAGAATGCCCACTGACTTCAAAGGAGTGTAGAAAAGTCCTTATGGGTCCTGGGTCTTGCCTACATGGTGTAGTAACCTGTTGAATTTTAATAGGGACCATGCACTACTGTCTGAAAAAGTACTATATTAAGGCACACTAGGGCAGCAGTTCTTAGAGGTGAATTTTGGGGTAGGCAAAGCAGGCAGATGCCTAGGGCCCCATCTCCTGGGGCTGTGAGTAGGGCAGGGTCACAGACAGGGAGCCCTTCATGCCTATATGGGAGGTTCTCAACCACTGTATCGGGACACAAAAGTGTGTTGCTAAGAGGTATGTCACAGAAAATTGGCAGCTCAGCTTGGAGCCAGCTTGGGGTTCCGGCCATCTGCTGCTCTCTGCTGCCCTCAACAGTCTGCTCCTGCTGCACAACACAGGCAGCAGCCAGGGCCGGAGGAGTAAAGGGACTTAATGGATGCAACCCAGAGATCCACAAAATAAACCTGGCCCCATTGAACCAGACCACCAAGGCACCAGCCTGCACTGTTTTGACTCTGCCCTCACCCAGGTCCCAGAGTGCTGCATCCTCCAGAGCTCAGCCTTCCAAACACTACCAGCCCAAGAACCACCGCCACTGTCAGATTGTAGTGTGTCACACAAGGGATCATCATCTTTCAGGTGTGTCCCGATGGAAAAAAGATTGAGAACCACTGCACTAGGGAACAGTTAGTGCATACCAATGGAGTCTACATGAATCATTCATGCACAAACACATTAGGGTACTTAAGAAATCAAATCTTTATAATGAGTCTTACCTCCTTATGTAGATAAGCCCCTGGATTCTATTCCTCTAAATAACATCTTGTGCAATAATGATGTAATTTTTGCTCCCTCACGGGTTGCTGACCAGCTAGCAAGAGAGAAAAATCAGGGGTGGGGGTAATAGGCACCTATATCAGACAAAGTGCCAAATATCAGGACTGTCCCTATAAAATTGGGACATATGGCCACCCTAGCTCCATTGTTGTGGTGCACATTCTTATTCAGATGAAGTATTTGGTAGTGCATCAGATACATGACTCAGATGCAAGCATCTAAGGGTACAACACCACAACTCAAAAAAAAAAACAAAAAAACAAAAACAAAAAAAAAAACGCAAAGCCCATTGCAGACCATGTTTCTTATGATCCTTATAAACTTCAATTTAGTGTGCTGCATCTGACATTTCCATTATTGATTGGGAGGAAGTGGGGAATTTTTGGAATGTTTTGTATGAATATGATCTGTGCCTCAGTTTCCTCATGTATTGGATGATTAGCCAGGTGATAGGACAAGGGTGGTTTGGTCTTTGCAGAGACACCAGAGGGCCAGGTGTGACTGCCTTCTAGTTGCCTGGGCCCAGACAAGGGCCAGATATTAACCTAGAAACTGATGATGGGGAGAATATAATCTCTGCAAGAAGTCAGTCTGCCGAGAGAGGCTGGAAAACAAAGAGCTCAGGAGGAGGCCACGTGATCTGTTTTTGCCTGAGAAACACAGCAAAGAATGGAAGAGGGACAAATGGGTGTAACATATCATAGACTGCTAGAAGCAGTCTCCTAGATTGGGAAGTGGGCCAGGGCTCTTGGTCTGACCAAGATAGCAAAGAAAGCAGGAAGACTTTGCTGTAACTAACAAAGACATTTTCTAATTTGTATTCCAGACAGCTAATAAACCCTTTTGTTTTATGGTGCTGGCTGAGTGTCAATGCTATTGCAGAAGGTGGAGTGCATGGCTTCCCTTCTGCAAGGTTTTCCCCTGGCAGAAGTTCATGCTGTGAAACAGGATTTGTAAAGGTTTCATGGTCAGTCCCAGAAGGCATAGCCTAGTGGCACAAGGAGCTGATACACTGGAGAGGGTCCTGCCAGGGACTGGTTCAGAGCTCTTCAACAGCACCAAGCCTGTGCACCTCTGACAGTGATATTCTAGCAAGCCAGTAAATGCCCAGTCCCTGATCTGAATTCAGTCTTGTTACGAATTTGTTTATACTTGTTGTTCTGTAAGGATATTGATTAAGAGGTTAGGGGAAAAGAATCATTGGCCCAGCTTTTGGAGCTCAGCTGTTATCAAATGCCAAAACACAGTGGCTGTTTTAATTAGGTTTTTCTGTATGAGGCCAAGCAGACTGAATGCACAACTTCTATTAACTGGATTCCCAGTTGTCTCTTCAATTAACAGGACATTTCAAATTCTAGCATCCATCAATTTTAAATAGACAAACATTTCTGATACAAAAATAATCCATACTTTTTGATGACTTCAAATTAAACGTAAGTGAGGTAATCTAGAACTCAGTTTTAAGCAAAAACCAACCAACCAAAAACCATAAGGACCTTGAGAATGTGGTCAAGATGCAATAAAGGCATGACAGACAGGAATCAGGATTCCTCCTGATTTAATTTATATGTGATGCTGGATTAAAATGGTAAAGCAACAAAGCCCTCAGTTAGTGGCATAACTAAAACTCCAGGCAGGGTTTTAGAATAGCCATTACAGATGTATGAAGAATACAGTTATGTGCGGTACCCCATGGCTATGTCTACACTGGCAAGTTAGTTTGAATTAAGGAGGCTTAATTCAAACTAACTAAAGACATGGCTACACTAGGCTTTAGTTAGTTCGAATTAAGGGCTTCCTTAATTCGAACTAAAGGGTTAATTCGAACTAACTAGTTCAAATTAGCTAATGTGGCCATGTTAATTAGAACTAATTTCTTAGTTCGAACTAACTGGCCATTGAAATGAATGGGGATCAGTAATTCGAACTAAGCTTAGTTCGAACTAACTTTTTCTAGTTCCAATTAAGCTAATTCAAACTAACTAAAATTAGTTCGAACTAATTTTAGCAAGTGTAGACATAGCTCATGGGATTGGGACTGGCAGCAAAAGTGTATGGACGTTTAACGTCCCTCCTCGGGGTGTTATTCATCGAGGAGCGTGTATGGACGAAGGTTCTTTGTC
This sequence comes from Pelusios castaneus, assembly GCA_007922175.1. NCBI lineage: Eukaryota > Metazoa > Chordata > Testudines > Pelomedusidae > Pelusios > Pelusios castaneus. The sequence continues at coordinate 1,307,557 of ML685888.1, read as the reverse complement.
CACCGGGATGATAGCCCGGCCTTGATCTGATGGAAGGGAGGCACTGACAGATATATCAGTAGTCAGGAGAACTAGAACTGAATGATAAAGGGTTGAACCGAGCCAGCTGATAACCCAGGTGATCACCAAAGGAGTTAAGTACTGTTCCCATAGGGGAAACAGGAAAAGGGGAAAGAGAGTATCAGGAATTACTAGTACCAGGGAAAATAGCAATGGAATCAAGAGAATTATAATCATAAAGTGTTTATTGCAAATCATTTTGAGTACAAGAATACTTTTTTTCTAATTGTTAGTGCATTCTTTTTAACTGTTAGCTACTTGCAAGGTTTAATGATTTACTGTTATACTGTACTGTTATTGTGCTGCAGCAGGGCTTAAAGATCAAAGTAAATGCGCATTATTAACTGTTTAATTGCTAAAACTATTCTCATTACTCTCCACTTGCCCCTAGCTTCAAAGGGGTGCCCCTATCTTCAAAGGGGATGGCAGGCTATCTACCTGTACTCCCAGGCTGGGGTGCTAAACTGCTTGGTCCCTAACCTTAGCCCGATACCTCTTACCAACCTAGGTTCGGGGAACTAACTAACTTCTAGTTTATCCAGTTGTTAAAAGAACAACCTTCCTGCTGCAATCCCTTTAAGGGGACTGAGCCCTACACATCCCTAACCTTATACCTATCCCCCCGTACCCTCGGGGACCAGGGTGCTAACCTATTTCTGTCCTTACACCAGGACTCAGGGTACTAAGCTTAAATCTCTGTTTTAGTTACTCATATACCTGTTACTTATATACTTGTTACTTATATACCTGTAGCTACTTTTAAAACAGTGTTCACCGAGGCCTCTTGTGGTTTCTTAATACTCACTGAACTCCTTGCCAACGTGTCAGTTTCATCACCTTCGGGGATCAGGTGCTGACCTCTCTTTGATGAGCTCGGGCCAACATGCCAGTCCAGTCACCTTTAAGACCAGGACCTGACCTTTCTCTGTTTTTGGCTATGGGCAGACCCCACTTGCTATCGTAGCCGGACCCACGGGGCATCTTGAGTCATGTCCAGCCTACTGTCTGCCTCAGTTTCTCCAGGGCTGATATTTATAAAGTTTCAGCTCCTCGTGCCCCTCCTGTTTTTCCAGAGGTTCCCACATCTTTGCAACATTGCCCCTCGGTTCCATACGCTTTGACACATCTGCAACATAGCTATCAGTTCCCATACACTTTAAGCAGGGCCAAATCTTTGCAACATAGCCATCACAAGGCTTTGCAACATAGCCATCGGTTCTCACACGCTATGTGCAGGGTATTCCTTGTAACATTGTAAGTTTCCAAGGTTGCTGAGGCAAGCTATATGACATCTGAGTTCTGGCATTGGTTCATGTGAGTTGTATGCTAAGGCCTTTGAAAACTGGTTCAGGCTTGGGCCCATGCTAACAAGCTACTACTTTTATAACTATATAAATTCAATAATATAACTCCCATTTCTAAACCCACTTTCTACCAAAAGAAGCGTTTGTTTTTTTTTTAAAATAAAGACAGGCAGATGATGAAGGGAGAAAGTAGGATGCAAGCCTGATAGGGAAAGCAGCAGGAACTTCCAGGGCAGGAGGTAGGAAGAGAAAGAAAGAGGAAAGACTGCTACAGCTGGCACCTTCCAAACAGTTTTCAGAATGCTAAAATAAAAGGCCAACACTGAAGTGCCTCTCTCTCAGCAATGGAAGAGGCTTCCACTTTCTTTCATACTCTGCTCCTTTCCCAAAATGCTTTGCCAAATGAAGCTTCCTTGCAGACATAGCTGTACCGAATAAACTTTCTTAAATCAAGTACTTGAAAGTTGTTATGTGGAAGCCTAAATAATAGTTAAACATGTTTAAACTGAGCTATAGGAAGGTACATTTGCTTTAGGCTTTGTCATTTTGGGAAGAAAACAGTTGCACAAAGTGACTTGTCATAAGAAAGGGTATGGGGGAGAAGGGGGGAGAGCTGATATTCCTTATTCAATTACATATACAAAAGGGAGCTTTATGGAGTCTTCCACATGAAGAACAATGTAAGAAAAGCATGACACAATATATATTACTTTACCAGCCAGAAGTGTGGTGGGACAGCAGAAAAAAGAAAATATGACTCTGACCCCAAAAGTTGAACTGTATAAATTCAGAGCTAGCACTGCAGGGAGAAGATGGAAATATTAGACAACAGAAGGGAGGGAGGAAAAGGAAGGATGATTGGGTTTATAGTCATGAGATGACTCAGTACAATTTAGTGCATAACTTGAGGAGGCCTAAAGAAATTTTTGTTTCAAGTACAATTTACACACATCTGTTGACTCATTTCCTGTAGATATCATAGCAAGAGAGTTACGATAAAAAGTTTAAATGCTAGAGAACATACTTTCTGGATGAATCATCCAGCCTCCCTTCTTGGGCACTAAATGGGTTACCAGACTTTTTAAACCAAAAGTGGTGGTGACTCTCATTGTTACTAAGATTAAAAAAGACACTGGCCACAAGTTTGAACAAGATTTATAAATCCTAGCTAACTTAACATGGTATCTGCTGCTTCTCTCTTCACATAGCAGACGACAACTCAGCATGTTTCTAAGAGGTTATTCCTATTATAAATCTTTACATAACTACAGATTCATAAGCCATTGATAACTATCAGAAGTAAATAAGAAACTTTAACTATGAGCAAGTTATTCCACTATGGTGTTCTTGTCTTAAGCATTCAGTTCTAGATATCAGACAAGATAGTTCTCTTGGTCCTGTTTACAAGTATTCCAGGGCAAGTCACTGACAGATATTTAAAATAGCTTATTTCATACCCAAATGCAAGCCAATAATGTTATATACTTTCCCCCTGAAAATACAAGCAGCACAAAACTAACCATATTGTAGTACGTAGTGTTGCAATGCATCAGGCATCCATTGGAGGAAGGGAAGAGGATGAGGGGGAGTCTACAGAAAATCTTTGCATGTGCTCAGGATGCATTATATTTTCATTGAGCATTTCACCTAATTGAATTTTCTTCATATCTTTCAACAGAGCTTTGTGACACCACTCGTCATTTTACACTGTTACATGTATTTCAGATCAGGTACTTTCTCTCCAAATTGGTTGCAGATGCAGTTCAGTCATCTGCAAAATCTTCTTTGTGCCTGGTCTAGAAGAGTTCAATTTAGTTATTTCATGCTCCTGGTTGTAGAGCACTGAACAAGCTAAACAGAAAATATATTATAATGTTGGACTGTACAATTCCAGCAGTCCAGCTAATCCAGTATCATGTTTGATAGTGGCCGTTAACAGATGACTTAGAAGAAGGGGCAATAAACTCTGAAATGGGCAATTATGGCTGAGGTGCCCAAACTTTCTGGCTGAATGACCCCACTTTTTATTAATTCTTGCTACTCCAGACAGCATAGATAAAGCAATATGGTAGGGCAAAATACCATTCTGCACACAGTGTGACCCTATACACACAGTATGCATGAGATCACACAAGATTATGACCCCATCTACTGATGGCACATCCAGTTCAGGACACAACCATAGAGTGGGAAGAACTGAGTTAGGGAGTTCTCCATCTCCTAAGAGAATTCTCTCTTAACTCATGTCCTGAAGCATGAGGCTCATAATCTTACCTAAACCCTTGGGTTTTGTCTACATATTTACTACTATAACTCTGGGTATTGTTATTCATAGAAATTCATATTATTCATATTAGATTACTGTACAATCACATAGATTATGTAACTCCTAATCCACACATCATCATTTTAAAATTAAAGGTTATAAAGCAGTTCAAAGAATGAGAAATTATCCCTCAACTGAACTAGTGACATACTTAAAGTTTGAAAAAGCTCAGTGTCTTTAAAAAAAAAAAAAATTCTCTGCATCTAAAACAAGGTGTGGAGGAGGTTATCATACAAAATGAGATAAACAGTATGTACCCAGTGACAGCCAAGAATTACTGAAAACCTATCAAGATAGTCTGCTCTCACAACATTTCCAGCCTTTTGTGAACATTCGCTCAATTTGAAAGTTCAGTTTGATTGTATTTATCATGACTGTTGTATTTAGGAGACCTGCTCAGGGACCAGGATTCCATTCTACTTGGTGCTGTACACACTACCAAATGACAGTCATTTGTAATGAGAGCAAGGGAAAGCATGAAAAAATGAGTTAAATTCTTTGGTTTAGAAGAATAAAGATAATTAAATTGCTTGGTAAATGTGACTAGAATTATTCACCATGGTTTACATCTGGGCTGCTTAACAAAACCCAGTCGCCATGTGTTTTGGAATTTGCTCATCACTGATTAAAACAGCTCAACCTCTGCATAGAGGCTACACTCATTACTTGTGAGATTAAAAAGGAGAAGATGAAGCATTATACCAAACCAGATTAGTTGCAAATCTCACCAGTTGCCACAAAAAGGAAGAAGGTAGGAGACAGCAACCCACAGTACAGATATATTCCTAGGTCAATGCATTTTCTGGTATTAGGTGTTTTTCTTAAAGCCACAGCTACTAGGAGACAGCAACCCACAGTACAGATATATTCCCAGGTCAATGCATTTTCTGGTATTAGGTGTTTTTCTTAAAGCCACAGCTACTAGGATCAACAGAACACATATGAGAGAGAGACTTTTAAAAAACAAACAAACAAAAAACACAGAAAGTAAGTTTCTAGTCTTCACCAGTTCCCTTCAGGTTGGCAACGGAGTTTGTCACAAAACAAAAGTCAGAAATCCAAAACAACTCTACACTTTCTCAGCTCATCTTCCCTTCCTTAACTCCTACTCACAGACTTCATCTGACTGGGGCTGGGCAGGAGCCATTCTCCTTCCTCATTACTGCGCCTGTCACAGCAGCCCCAATTCCACAATTTTGTGGCCAAACTTCCTGCCACTCAATCTCATTTACTTTTTCACAACCACACTTATTGCTGTAGTCTTGCTGCCTTTTCCTCTCAGGTGGGACTCATCTTGTAATCAGAGTTGGGCTATCCCCAGGCTCTCCAGCCCTGTTACAAGCCACCCTGTTACAGGCTCCTAAACACCCAAAAGTACTTAGCTGCCAATTTGTTAGTTAGGAACCAATGTACCGGAAGCTGTGAAATACTTTCTTCTAAATAGTAACAAGCATTTGTAATGCCAAAACCATTTGCAGCAGGCAGAGGACCTGGCTTCAAGAAAGGACTCATAACACATTCCTTCCTAACTGACAGAGGTCAGAGAAACACCGTAGAAATGCATTTCTTTCCTTCTTTGGATGACTTTTAACATCCCTAGCTTCTTCAAAATGAAATGAGGCTGATCCATAAAGTGCTTTACAGTAGAAACTGGATCTCTCACTATGTAACTTAAATAAGGATGAATGAAAGCTAGGAAAGCTTGTAGGCCCACAAATTAGGTAGGTAATCAGCATAAATATGCTCAGATTGTCTAGGATTACATCACTGTAGCAAGGGATTTGAAACATTTGAATAATTTATGGTCAGCTTTTTGGACGCATGTCAAAACCAAAGCACTGAATATTTTGAGGCTTGCCCGCTGCTTCTTAGAGCATAACCAATCATGTATATATTTAAATAGAAAACACAGCCTTGGCACAGATCCTAGGAAATGCTCCTTGTTGGCCACCCACTAGGGCTGCTATGAGGGGAATACAAGCCTCTCTGCTCTGGATCCCTTGGAGTGCATTAAGCTTCTGAAGCTTCCACAGGCTGCAGGAGTAGCACCTTCGCCTTTCTGACACATTTCCTGAGCACTGACTCTCAGCCTCTCCCAGAAATGAAGCTCTTTTGTCCACATGCCTATGCCTCAGGGCCAGCACTGACACTGAAGACATCCCAGTAATTTAAACACATCCCTCTTCCAGAGCTCCACCCAATAGGTGTAACACTGTTCGGAGGCAAGAGTAACTTTCTCCAGGACATAGATCAGCTGTAAAGCAGGCAACATCCCCACACCCTTTGTGCAGCCTAACATCTTTATGCTCTTTTGCACTTAGCTATGTAAAGCCACAGTTCATACATAATAAACACTATATACATATCCCTGCCTCCATTTCCTTACTACTCCAAGGTATATTATGTCCTGGTTACAAGTCCCTTGGGTTGTCCAGAGTCCTCAGGGCCATCTGAGCTTATTGAAGCAAGCAGGATCTCCCCCGTCTGAGAAAGTTACTACTTGCCAGGTGAGCTATCCCTCCCAGAACTTCTTATTCATCCTCCACAACCTTGCTGTCTCTTGTCCTGGCCACTCTTTCTCTTCCTGTTGGGCTCACTATTTAACTCTCCTGACTTCCTTTGTTCTTACTTCTGGATAGCTCTCTTCTGCTCCAACCTTCCACCTGCTCCCATCAGAGGAGTCAGCTCAACTGGACTCCTAGGCTTGAGTTGCTTTTTAGTATAACCTTTGTGATTATGTCTGTACAATACCTGGAAGTGAATGGGAGTCCCATCCACTGACTTGTGCTAGCTCACTAACAACAGCTATGTAGATCTTACAGCTCAGGCTGGCATTGACTACCAAATCCACCCCTCCCAGGTCCAAGTCACAATATCAAAGCAATGTGTACACCGCTAAATTGTACAGAGGTATTCACAACATGTCACACGCTTGACAATTGAACCATGGCCAGTGATTCCATAACAATACCAGAAACATAAAGATTGCCATTCTAGGCGTTAAAATTAGGATGTTTGTATTTCAGTATGTATTAAAATATATGGATAGAAACAATTTCAACTTTTTTATTTCTGTATTATAAAGCAAGTTAGAGTTTGTTGACAACATTTGTTTAAAGAACTGATTTTGAAAATCTTCACAATTTGTTTTTAAGCACAAATGTTTAAGCTTACACGTTTTTCGTTTCTTTTCCTTTCCGCTCCATCACTCCCCATTCATCTTTATTTTCTTTAGCAGAGATAAAAAGGGTGGGGGGTGAGAGGGCAATGAAGGAAGGAAGGAAACAAAAAAATAACCCTGAAGATAAAAATTGTTCTGTTTTCAGTTTTTTCTCCCCTAAACTGTAACATTTTGAAAAAAACAATCTCATGACATTTTCATTTTTAGAAAAAGGTCATATTTTAATGATTCTTTTTTTATTCAGAAAAGTTTTAATCCCCCTAAGTCCACCTATTTTATAGACAGAATATTTGGAATGGATAAAATAAATAAGAATTGAAAAAAAAACCCAAAAACCTGTTTACCTAAGCCAACCTTTTGTATAAATACCTCAAATACCACAAAGAACTTCAAGGAACTTTGGTTCTCAGCTTTCTCCCACTGATTTCTCCATGGGAGACTGCCATCTGGGCGTATGTCCTGCTAGTTATTCTGTGTCTGAACAAAGTTCTGCCCTGCAGTATGGCTCCTACAATTAAATATAGCTAACAAGTGTTTCCTGAAGGGGTTCTATTAGTGAGCTTCACTTCTATCTTTCTAACTAACACTTCTTTGATGGTAATTTTGATCTACTTTATAGCAACAGATTTTGTTGATGTTGGTGGTTGTGGTTTTGTTTATTGTGCCTGGATTTTTATGTGAGAGGTATTTGATTTATTCAAATTTAAAATAAGATTTAAGTTTCACAAATTACAAAATAAACATTTTCCAAAGGTTTTTAAGGTATAAAACTAAATTGGAGGCTAAGTCATAAATAATTAGGAGAGAGTCTGGCATCTGTGGACTATCTTGAAACCCAGTCCTACAGTCTATTGTGCTGATTAAGATTGCATCCCCCTGCATGCTTTAGGGGCCTATATTAAGACAAAAATCTAGATGATTTCATCAAGAGTTATTTCTTGCTTCATGTAGGTCTGCAACATTAGACCTGCTAGAGGGAAAGTGTCAGCCTGGACACGATAGCCAGTTTTCAAATTTTGATTATCCAGCCCTTTAAGATATTTGTTGTTAGTAACATGGAATGTTGCTCCTGATCTTGCAGAATAGTTTCTGTGGCCTGCATTGCTGCTTTTGGGGCTTTGATGTCAGCTGCACTTGAAGACAGGGCATATTAAATTAGTAGACCTCAGTGTTACTTATAATAAAGACCACAGAGTCATTTCAGTGGCAAAGGTGCTCAGCCAGGTTTATCGTCAAGAGTGGCAAGATAAACTCTTCGGGTGCATCTACACTTGTAAATTAAGTCGACTTAAGCTTCCTTAAGTCGACTTAATTTACTCTGCGTCTACACTACACTTTCCTAAAGTCGACTTAAGGAAAAATTAAGTCAACTTTACTAACCCTCATTTTAAGTCAACTTTCTGCTTAAGTCGACTTTCTAAAGTCGACTTAAGCCAGTCTAGACGTGGAGTACCCCTAAGTCGACTCTAAGTTGACCTGGGGGCCTCCAGGGCTTCCCCACTGCCCTCCCTGCCAGGGTGGCTGGTACAAGGAGAGCCTGGCATGCTCTGCCCACCCTGCCCCATGCCCTGCCAGGGTCCCTGTCCCCCTTTGCCCCATTGTACCCAGGTACAATGAGGCAAAGGCTGAACCCCCTGGCACTTGGCAAGGGGTGCCCCCCCTGCCACCGTGGACCTGTTCCAGGTCCACCTAGCCCCTATAAGTCGACCGAGGCATCCAGTATGGACGCTCTAGGTTGATTTTGTAGGGTTCCCCCTAAGTCGACTTAAAATTTGAGTGTGGACATGCTAAGTCGACTTAAATCAGCAAGTGTAGACATAGCCTTAGTCAGGACATCAGGGTGCTGTCCCCTTGGCCAATACAAAGATGCCCCTCATATGACTTTTCCTTTTATACACTGCTATAAACAAGTTATGTATTACACGCCACACATTGGTAGTTACCACCCTTATTCTGGTACCTGTCCCTTTGAACAAAACATCATTATTTATTATGCTCTTGTCCCATCCTTATTTTATGAGGGGTCACTGTGTTCTTGTGTCACTTCTTGGAAATTTTTTTATGTAGTTACTTGAAAGATCTCTGTATTTTTGTACCATTCTTGCCACTCAGGAATGGTCTTCCTTGGTTTGCTGACACTTGATGCATAGTTTTTTTTGCCAAAGTCAAGCCTGCTCTGGTTCACAACCTTTGTTTCACACTGTTAATTATGGCCTACAATATTTACCAGAGTATATATTTAAAGCTGCAAATTTATTATTTGAGAAAATTCTATTAATGCAATCCATCTGACTATTTTTAGGCAGAGCATCAGCCAAAACCTGCAAAAGCCACAGTTTATTGTCAGGAAATGATCCTGGACTTGTGGCCCACTGCAGATGAGCATTCTGAGGTTTGCACCCATGTATGGTGTTGATTTGGAAAATGCATGTTATAAAATCTGATATAAAAACTGAGAGAACACCAGGATATATTTATATATTGTTAAAGTGCTCACACCAATTTTGACCCTTTTATGTTGCTCTAGTCATTGTATGTAGTATAAGGGGGCTCAAAAAAAGCTGGTTCTACTGCAGGAAGATCCCCTTGATGCAGGAACTGGGGAGACTAACAGAAAGCTGCCTTGCAAAGACCCCTCTAGGTCGATTTTGTAGGGTCCCCTCTAAGTCGACTTAAAATTTAAGTGTGGACATGCTAAGTCGACTTAACAAAGTCGACTTAGCTAAGTTGACTTAAATTAACAAGTTCCAAAGGGGTAGCCGTGTTAGTCTATTGTAGAAAGACAACAGAGTCCTGTGGCACTTTTAAAGACTAACAGATCTATTTATCGCATGCGATAAATAGATCTGTTAGTCTTTAAAAGTGCCACAGGACTCTGTTGTCTAAATTAACAAGTGTAGACATAGCCAATGAGACTTAGCAAATTTCCAGGAAATCTGAGTTTGCATGTGCACTTCATAGCATTTCCAAAAAATCAGTAATCTAGTCTCAGCCTTAACTATTGGTCTGACCCAGTACGGCCTTTCTTATGTTCTTATGTTCTTATGTTAACTATAGTAAGGCTAGGGTTAACTTAATTAGGATTAAAACAAAAATAATATGGGGAGATGTGCAAAACTGCCTGCACTGGCTTTGCTAAATATTCAATCTGCATTTTTGAAGAAATGTAATATTTGCGTTGACTTCCTATCTTTTCAAGAAATTTGCATTACTTTCTTTTCAGATGTTCTTTCTTTTAGGGCCAGATCCACAGCCTAACTGGGGAAATGCACAGAAAATGTACCAGGATAAAATGTGTTTTTTCCTTAAAGATTTCATTTCTCTGATATTGAGTCTCCATTTGATCTAGCTGTAAACACAAACCTTATTCTGAAATAGGATTATTCTGCCAGATTATAAGGAAATAACCCCTCCCCCATTATAACAAGTTGTTTTTTTTGTTAAATTCCCATATATTCCATTTCTTTAGAGGGTTTGAGCTCTATAACTCTTTCTCCCTCATGACATGACAAGCTAAGTTACAGTGACTGGTAGCTGCCATGGGATGTTGGATAGTACATGTATGCTACATAATCCTGTGTGAATCAGTTGACATTATCTCTATTCTAACTGTGGTTAAAGGAAATGACAACTCAAAGTAATGCTGGTTCTCATAATCCAATTATTCTGAGACAGCATTGAAGAGCACACATGTTCAGTTCCTCAATGTATAAAGTAACATGGACTAATCATATCAAGCAAAAGGAATTAGTTTCTATAATACGAACCAGACTTCATGGTGCAGTCACACTCACCACTTCTAATGCAGAGCGCTTAGTACTGTAGTCTAAACTCTAGATATGTCAAGTAATGAAGAAATATTGAGAATTCTCTAGACACAATGTTAGAATAAGTTTCCAGACCTTCCTGCCCAAACTATTTGTTAATGTCCTTTACTGATCCCTTATGGCATATGAAATATTGTGTCCTCCTTGTTTCCAACTGCTAAGGGGCAGTAAAATCCAGCTAAAAATATACTGTTATGGAATGAGTCACCCGATGACACTATTACACATAGATTTAAGAGGGGGGGTTTTCTTACTTAAAAGCTGTGGACAGATTTTATGCAATGTCATATCATTGTTAGTTTTGTGATGAAGATTCCTAGGGGCAGCTGTTGCAAACAAGAGGAGAGTTTGCTTTCTGCCATAATTTCTAACTATAGCCAATTCTTGGTGAAGGGTTGTTTCCTGGCAACCAGGCATTGATGTTTCAGCTGCGTGTTCCTTTTCCCTGCTGACCCTGGCCCCAACCTCCAGCTGGGGAGTGGGGCCAGCAGGGGACAGGAGCCACACATGGATCTTTCAGCCTCTAGATACTAGAAAGATTTTTTAATTTTTTTTAACTATTTTGCAATTCCTTAAAGTTAAATGTGCTCACACTTTATAATAAACATCCAAAGAAGGAGTCCAGTCCAATGGGAATGGGGGAAGTCCCACTCCAATGAAGTCAATGGGAACTGCAGGCTTTCAGTCAGTGGTGGTGGTTGGAGGATCCTGTTTTCTCCTCAGTTATAACTGTACTGCTCCACTGACATGAATAGAAGCAATAAGGATAGAATTTGGCCCAGTCAGTCTAAGTCTTTTAATTAGAAATATCACAAAATATAAACATAGCCATATGACTTCTATACTCCTGCATGTTTCTGTGGAATTACTTCCTGTATTTGAAATTCTAATTGCAGAGTCAAAATAAAACAAGTTAACAACAACATGCACTATTCGGGCAGTTTCTGTTGTTACAGGGTAATTCACAATAGGCATCAAGTTGTGAAGCAATGAGGGAAAGACTAATAATTAATATACCACAAAGCCTTAATGCTAGAGTTGCTTAGAACATTTTTGATGAACTGTGTTTGTCAATATATGATGTTTTGTCAAAGCTGAAACATTTTGCAGAGATATGTCAATGTCAGGCAAGTTTTCAATGGGAAGGTTTTTGAGGTCCAGGGCTCTTTGGTCATTTCTGACCAGAGAAGAAGAGATCTTAATCTAAAACCTGACCTTTCTTATAAAAAAAAACAACCAACAAAAAACAAACCAAACCAAACCAAACCAAACCCCAAAACTGGTGTTTTGACACAGTTCTATTTCACCAAAACATTCCAAAGATTTTGTTCCCTTTCCAGTGTGGAACAAAAACAAAGTGAAACCTTGAAAGTTGTCATGAAATGGAAATGTCATCCTCCAGCTAACTTATTAATGCTGCTCGTGTATCTGTCTCCATTTCTTAAAGTTCTAAGCAAAAAAATCCAAATTTGTGTCTCAGGCTTCCCTTTTAGTTCACTAATGAAATGCAACATCCTTGCATATTAGCTAAATCAAATGTGAATGCCAATATTAATCAGTTCCAAAAGGAACTGAAACATAAACAAACAATAGTTATGATTTTGTGTGCAAATAATCCCTAACAAAGTCCATTGGAATATTTAATTTTACTTTAACTGAAACTCATTTAGTTGGTAATAGTATATGCATCACAGTGATTATTAAACAATTTGCTAGGATCATTATTCAAAGATGCAGTTTACAGTTTTTAGTTCTAGATTTACTACAGATATCATACCACTTCTAAATTCTATTTTAAATATCGCCTCAGTGGTAAATCGATGTATCCAATCTACTGCATCTGTAATTATTAAGAATCACCATAATTCTGATAGAGATCTTCATAGCGAAATTTGATCTTCACATCTCACAGGTTCATCAATCTTTGCTTACTCTCTCTCTCTCTCTCTCTCTCTCTCTCTTTCTTGGGGGGTTGCTGATTTTGGTTACTGTTGGAAGGTTTTTGTAAAAAAAGGTGATCATTATATATTCTGAAAGTGGTCACACTTGGAGTCAGCCTTATTTTTTCTGGTAGAACATTCTGCACAGAATGGCATCAACCAAAAATTTGTTATCTCTGTGGCCAGGATGAAGCTTTCAAGAATCAATTAACTGGATTGTGCAATGAGTTGTGATTGGAGAGGCATTCTCAGTCCTGGAAGACTGGACAGAGCTTACCTCTGTGCTAGGAACAACCATCTGCAGTTGGAACAACATCATTAGCACTGGAGACTTGCATAACAAACAAGAGTTGACTATGTCAGACCTGAAAGATCCATCATCCATTCACCCACCCCAACACAGACACACTGTCATCAAAGGTAGTGGCTTATGTAATCTATATATGAATAGTTAGAAAGGAAGCAAACAGTCTTATTATTTGTATTAAAAGAGTGCCTGGAGGCCTCAAATGATATTGGCACCTCGTTAGAGCTAGGTATTGTAAATACATAATCATAGACAGCCTTTGGTGCAAATAACTTATGATGTGACTACAAAAACAAGACAGAAAAAGTAGAGGAGAAGATAAATTTATCATTCCTATTTTACCGAGAGAGAATAATAGACCTGCCCAAAGACATACATGAAGGCTGTGGTAGAGCTGAGAATAAAAGTCAGATTTGTTGAGTACTTCAAAAAGCAAGACCATGCTTCTTTTCCTTCATCGGTTGCTGTTCTATAATGCATGTGTTGTGATGGGGTTGGTGGTGAAATTGTTGAAACGCTAGGGTTCTGTGTTACACCGGGCCACAACTGGAAAGACTTTGTAATCCATGGAGGAGATGTGGTGGTGTAGTGGGTGCTGAAGAATTCTTATAAATAATGTAGTTCCTGACCCTTTCCTCCAGTTATGTTTCTTTAAAGTTCACATGAGGGTTTTTGTTATTGCTGTTTTAAACTTAGTGAATGTTGCATGTGTAAGAAGAACCTGCGTTAGTAGTAGCAACAATCAATACTTAACCTTGTGTTGCTAATCAGGTACCTGGTGACATTTTTAAAATTCCCATCCATTCCTCCATCTAATGAACATTTTGTTTCTACAGAGAAATAGTACAGATTATAGTACATGGCAATTATCTTCAAGCAAAGACCAATGTACGTGCTACCTTTGCCAATAAAGCCCACTAACTTTGAAAGGCAGGTTGCCGAGATAAGTAAACAAAAACCATTAATAATCTTGTTTTTATTCTTTTCTCAAAAAGAGTTATTGGCTTTGGTATTTTTTATTCTTTTCTCATTGTGGTTTGTTTTTTTTCCCCTGCTTAAAATTGCTACTTCTCTTTTGCCTTATCCTTTAAAAACTCATTTAGTTTCTGGTTTCTTTTCCAAACATTCCATATACATGGGTGTGAATTCTTCTGTCAATATTATAAACCCTTCCAGTATCCTTATAAAGATGCATTTTATTCCTTAACATGGGCTTGTCCGTTTGTTGTTTGGCTATGGTAGCTGATCCTTTTTCCTTCTCCAGGGCCTAGTCTACATTACAGACTTCTGCTGGCACAGCGATGACAGTAAAGGATGTGAGAAGGGGGTGAGCAATGATGGTCGTAGCTCTGTGACCTTAGTACAGATGCACCCCATACCAACAAAACTTCACTTTTGGCAGTGTAACAGCATGACACCCTCCTCTACAGTCTTTAACCAGTCCTGGCCCTGGTACTGGGAGTGGGGATAAAGGAGGAGGTGGTGGGCCAAATTCCTGAGGGACCGGGAATTGGGCCCAGGCTTTGGGCATGAATTGTCCTCTGCTGAACCCCTAGTTTGGGCTAAAAAGCCATGTACAATACCAGCACAGGCAATAAGCAGCAAGCCTGCTCTGATTACATAGCAGTTCTCTAGTTTTGGAAGTGGGGGGAAGGGGAAGCAAAAGGGGGACAAAGCTAAAATAAAACTTAATTGATAGACAGTGACAGGGCTAAAAGAGCGTTACCTCTTGATTTCAGGCTCTGCCCACCTGGGGAAGTGTAGTGGTTCCTCCCTATGAAGTTTTGAGAGAGGCCATTTCACCTCCCTACACTGATAATGTTTTGACACTTTTGGAATGAGACATTTCTATTTTTGTTTTAGAGCATCTTTTCTTTTTTTTTTTTAAAAAAAAAAAGGCTTTTAGGGATATTGAAATTGGCATGAAATGTTTCTATTTTATCAAAACCAAATGTTCTAATTGACCTAAATTAATTTTTTTCCCTGATTTTCATTTTGCAGGAAAGTTTAACATTTATTTTTATGTTCCATATCAGAAATATTTTGCAACCTATGGAATTCCCCATCAAATAGAAAATCGCATTTTCCCATTCAGATCTACTAATAAATAGTTTTCTAGGCTCGTAGTGGAATGCAGATGCTCTATAAGTCTTTCTTTATGACCAGAGCAGTACTCTAGCCTTGATGGAAGGCTCTGAATGCACTCTTTTTGTGAGTCAGAATGATGCCTTACACACTTCCATTCCAGCACTTTTCAAGGCAACACTCACCCATGGGACCAGAAGTATTCTAAAAATCAGACACAAGCCTTATCGAGATTAAATAGAAACAATTTTACACCATTCATTTCCATTTCCTTAAAAACAATATTGTATTTTATTTCTCTCTCTATAAATCCTTTTGCAAATTAACATTTCCCAGAGACATTAATTAAGCATTTTTATGGCCTCTGAAGTACTAGGAAACAAACGACTCCTTTGAGAAAAGGACAATTATGACTTAATTAAATGTAATCATCCAAACTTTCATGTGTCATTAGTAAGACCATCACACAAAATGGTATAAAAGGGGCTTTGAAATTCAGAAAATACCTATTTCATATGAATGAATCTCCTCTAGGTCTTGACTTCAGATCTGTTTAGCTGAAAAATAAGACATCAAATTCATTCCTCAGAGATCAGATTCTATCTAGCTATCTTCAGCTTTTAGATCTATTTCTTTTCTCTTCCCTATCCTTGCCCTGGTTGCTCTCTCTTTGATGTCTGTTCTGTAAAGCTGTAGCAAAGTGAAGAGGCTATTTTTTCCCCTCCTATGTACAACTCAAAGAATCCTGTAAAAATATGGCTTCTCCTATTAACAATATGGGCTTCCTTTTGAGCTTGCTCCTCTTTAGTGATGCAGAAGGGATTTTGGAATTTGAGTCTACTGTAGAAGCAGCTGTCTGATATTGATGTTTAATTATTCCTTACAGATCACTATAATTTCCTTCTAATTTTGCAGTGATGCCTGCAAATCATGACTGTCTGGCATTGGTTAGGGTGGAGGCCCCCTTTGATTACTGAGAACAATGTGACTCTCTGCTGTTTATTTGTCCTCCCACGTCTTCTTCCTTCCTTCTTTATCTGTTTAACCCCCTCATATATATTTTCTAAATCCATGATTGTGAATTCACTGTGACAGGGATTTTTCTTTGTGTTAATTGCTTGTACAGTGACTAAAACAATAGGGGTTTAATCCCTGTTTGGAGTTCCTAGGCACTACTGTAATAATTAGTGTATCAGACAGATTTCCAGTAAATATTCTGAATTCTCTTCTAGGTATGGCTACACAGTCCCTTTTAGTATCTTCTGCTTTTCTGCCAAGTGGACCATCACGACTTATTGCTGTTGCTCATGGTTTTTGCACTATGTCTTACTTTCTCCAGCTCTTCAGCTTCATGAACAGCATGAGCCCAAGAAACTGTTGCCACCTGAGCTCACACCAACTCATGCCTTCTCATTGATCTGTGGGCTTTTCCCTGGTGTTCACTTCTTGCATGGGAGAGGTCACCCCTGTCTATGCTCCATCTGGCCTAGACCAGGATTTGTAGGGGATACACTGCAGAAATTCCTTACCTTTCAGCAGCCTTCCTTTGTAATTAGTCAGTTTGTTGCCATTTGTGTGGAGCTACCTATATTACTGTACACGTCTTAAAAACAAGACTTACAATAAATGTAGAGGGAATGGCAGTAACACAAAATTAACATAACTTCATTTTTGTTCATGGTTCGTGTTCATAAGAAAAGATTTATACTTCCCTGACATGACACAGGCTACTCCTAAGTAAGATACTACAGTGGCAGCCAGAACCACATAAGCACAGAGTTCTCTGCTTGGCTGATGTCTTCAGAAGTCCCCCACAGCCAGTGACTTTCATAATTAAAACCCCATTCTTCTTCTTCTAATGGCACTGGTTTGATTTGCAATGATCCATTTACAGGTCAATGTCCAGGTTTGAAATCCCAGTTCATTGTATCGGGGTAAGTCAGGACTCTGTTGTCTTTCTACAATAGACTAACACAGCTACCCCTTTGGAAGGTAACAACAGTAATTGGAAAACAATTACAAAGTAGCAGCAGTGATTAGGGACATTTTGTGTTAGGCAAATAGGGTAGTTAGCACCTAGAGATAAGAGTAGAATAGGTCATTTCAATTGATGGTTGATCAGTGGTTTAGCCCTTTTCCTCTGCCCTCTAAGAAGCCCCATATGCACACATCTCTTTTAAACACCATTGCTATTCTACTTTGCAAAGGGCTTGTACACACTACAGCCTTATCGTGTGGTAAGGAACTTTACTGTGTGATAAGGCTGTGGGCGTACACACTACAATCTTGCTTGTTGTGTGGCAACAGCCCTCTTGCCACGCAGCAGGTAAACCACCTAAACAAGTGTGATTAGGTTTACTATGGAACAGCTGTTCTGCAGTAGAGCCAGTGTCTATGCTCCTTGCGCTTTTTACAGCCTTTGATAATGTCCCAGAGTGCCAGTCGAGGCCACTCTGGGACACTGGAGCTGTCATACTTGTTAATTTCACCGTTCCGCTGCTGTTGGCTCCCAGAGACTGGCCACCCGGGCTGGTGGGTCACCAGTGGGAGCACCCAAGCTCGGGCGGCAGGCAGCTCAGCTCAAGCTGTCCGTGCTTGAGTCTCCCGAGCGGGAGCCCCCAAGCATGGGCGGACTGAGCCCAGCTGCCTGCCGCCTGGGTTCCCCAGGGCAGCAAGCCTCCAGCCGCTGAGAGCGCAGCCCTGGGGAAGCCCTACAGGAGTGGGGCTCAAGCCGCTGGTGGCTTCGGAGTCCTAACCCTGGGGAAGCCTGGCTGCTGCAGAGCTTCCCCAGGGCTGGGGTTCCGCTGCCGCCTATGGCTTAAGCCCCGCTCCTGGGGGAACAGCCCCCCCGGTGGGGCTCCAGCAGCGTGGGGCAGCCCTAGAGAATCCCCCGGGCAGCCCTACAACCCTGTGGGGCAAGGGGGATGGAAGCAGCCCTGCTGCCAGCCCAAAGGCTGGCTGCAGCAGTGCAAAATGGGATAGGTGCCCACCATGCACTGCTCCTTGTAATGAAAATTCAAAGGAGCATGTGAACACTCCTTTTTGTTACACGGAGTGCTGTGTGGATGGGGGAAAGCGTTATAAACATTTGCTTGTTCCGCAACAACTTTATTCTGGGACAAGTCTGTAGTGTGTACATAGCCAAACTTTATATTTCTTTACTGTATTAATCTTTAACTCTTGTTTCCCTCTGTTCTAGCCTTTTAATAACTCTTTCTTTTCTCTCTCCCCCTCTTCCCCACTTTGGTATAGTCCACTCCCCTCTCTTCTCCTCCCACTGAGCACTCCATCACGCTCCAATTCACCTCTCCCCTATCTACTTTGACATTCAGGCACATTTTTCACTCCTAGCCCCTCCCTCAGGCATGTTCCTGCACACTGTCTCTTTGAGGCTATAAAAGGTCAGCCAATCATAGGGAAGCTTCATTGGCGACTGGAAGCCCCAGTGAGATCCTGAAGCCTGCTGTAAAGGTCTCAGAAAGCTGCCAAAGTGACCATCAGACCCTGGCGCTGCTGAAAACCTGAGGACTACAGATGGACTCAGACAGACCCACCAGCAAGACACCGGACCCAAAACCATCAGTAAGACATTGGTGTGCTAAGGAATCTAGGGCAACCCAAGTAACTCAGTTCTGGCATGTCCAGCATAAGTCAGTTCTGGCATGTCTAGATTTTGAGGCAATACTCTGCTTGTGACAGAGCAGAATAGGATCCATGAGACGAACCAGAGGGATGATTTTTTTAGGTTTTATAGGTAAAAAGAGCGATTGTGGGTTGCCTGTCAATAAAGCTGGATGAGTCCTGTTTGAATGAGAAGGGTTCATCTTCAACCTATTCCACAAATGACTGATCATCATCTGTTGAATGAAATAGGAGATTAGGAGTGTTAGCAATTATAAGGTATAGAGTGTAAATTATTGATAAATGTTAATGTTTTATGTAATTGCTTTATGTATTTTGTATGTTTATGCAATAGCGTGTTTCATCAGAGCTGCTACATTCTATCCAACCGCTAAACTGTCATTTGGCTCTCCTCTTATATGATTTGTGAGAGAAATATGTTCAATATTTAAATTTGATTGTATTAATGTGAAAGCAAATAAATGTTAAGGTTTGTTTTCAAAGAATTTTCTGCTCTATGTCCGTTCTTGATCGATGGGCTTTAGTCGTATTTTTCGAGGTATCAGACCATTAAGCAAGCAAACCACGTTAAATTTACCTCAGAATAATGTTTTTAATAGACTTAATATAAACCACTTAAGACAGTCAGGTAAACTGAGACGCTGAGGTAACAATACGTGTTCCATGGTTTGAGGCACTGGTCCACAATCACTGTCCAGGCTGCTTCTCATTTTCCATTGGAAGAGTTTCTGGGCCCGTCTTCCATGCCATGTTCTTACATAGTTAAGTATGCACCATTTTTTCCATTGCAGGTCAAAGCTGGCAGCTCTTAGTAGGATCAGTAATAAAGTGTTTACTTGGGACTGATGAGATAGCCCAGACTGCATGCCATTAATTATCTCCATTGAAATCCACTGAAGTACTGCTGTGAGTCCAAAGAGGGTTCCTAAATTTTAGGCTTGTTCTAGGAGGATTCTTCAGGTCATCATACAGGGGGATTCTGGTGTTTTGGTTTACACTGGAGAGGAAATAGGAGGTTTGGGAATCCCTCTGTAATTCTGTAGGGTGAATATGGGACAGAACAGAGAGCCAGTCTGTGCTGGAATTGATATTATTATTCCTGAGATTATCCACATTTTGCCCTGTTTATTTATGGATCCCGGAGCATAATGTGAGAGTTCTGGGCCCATACCAGTTTACAGTATTCCCCTGCAGAATAGACTAGGGCTAATGCTGTGCACAGTCTCCTGAGATCAGAACCCCAGGGTGTTCTTGCCAGCTGTCTTATGAGGATCACCCTAGACTTAATCTTGTCTTGAGCATTCCTGGGGTGGTGCTGGAAGATCAGGCTGTGATCCAAGGTCATTCCTAGATTTTGTAGGGTGACTTCATGTTTAACTAACTCAGTGCAGAACATTACTTCGAGTTCAGTTTTGACAGTTTTATTCTCTAAGTGGAAGGCAGCTACCATGGAACACTCTTTAACTTCTACACAGGAGACATGCCAAACACAATATCTAGGAAGTGTATATATGCAGACCATATTGTCCTGGAAGTACAACACACAAATCTCCAGACCATTAGCCATTCTCTCACCTGACCTCAATAATGGCAGACTACTTCCAAAAGTGGAAACTTTGGACAACCCCCCTCCCCACCCTCAAAAACAAAACAAAACAAAAACCCCACTGAAATGCATCTAGCCTCCCATACCTTTCAGAGGTATTGTTTCAAACTACCTTCTGGAAGAATTGCTGCACTGCTTACGGTCAGGTTGTATTTTTAAGATTTTTCTTTGCAGTCATGAGGGCTGGAAAGCTGAAAGTTTGGCAACATTGTGTGACTCCAGGAACCTGTGCATTTGCCTACAATGGCTAGGTCTAAAACTGGCCCTGCATCTGGCCAATTCCTCTATTGGTGCAAATATTTATAATCCATATAAAAAAGGGACTGTACCAATTAAGTAAACTGGGAACAAATTGTTGCTGGATAATACAGAAATCAAAATTTATCAATAGATTATTGAACACGTATGAGCATAGGTGATGAGTCGTTTTGCCCTGATTGGTGTTCTTAGCAAAGACCTACTAATTATTCCTTATACGAAGGAATAGAGATGTATGCTAATTGCCCAAGATGTTTGTTTGTTTTCTTAACCATCCTTCCTAAGTAACAAGCCTTTAAAAAGAATTCCCTAGGGGCTGGGTGACAAGGGGAAGATTTAGAAATAAACATCCATTAATTAATCTCATTAAGTTCCAAAGGGGTAGCCATGTTAGTCTATTGCAGAAAAATAAACAGAGTCCTGTGGTACTTTTAAAGACTAACAGATTTATTTATCACATGAGCTTTCGTGGGAGAAAATCCCACTTCGTCAGATGCTCATGCGATAAATAAATCTGTAGATCTTTAAAAGTGCCATAGGACTCTGTTAATCTCATTAGAAATTCTTTACACATACTGCAGTAAAATTACTAGATGTTACCTAAGGAATGCAAACAGATATTTTTCATTACAGGTGCATTTGGTTTTAAAATTGCCCGTTACTTTTGAAATGCAGCACAGTCCCGCCCCTTCCCTGCTGTTTTTGGTTGCTTTTGTAGAAAATACAATTTGGCAATGAGTATTTTAATGAATAAATTCATGAAATTGAGAAGGAGACAAGGAGCATTAGTTGGATGGATCTTCTCAAACTGTCCTGCAGTGGCTTGAGAGTAAAAGCACAGACTTAAAAAGCAAGCCACAGACTCTAAATTAGTAGTGAGTTCCCTACTAGACCAATCAAATGTGACCTTCTCAAACACTATAACTGCTTTAACATAGAGTCACTCACTGATCTATTTTGCCACCCATGTAAGCTTACATTTGTGATAGATGATCTCTAACTCCAATGATCACAGCATCAATCAAGTTGTTCCCAGTCCCAAAGGACCAATCACTTACCCCAGGTTAATTACACCTTAGATCTCACACCAAAGACACCACTTGTAGCCAATCCTATAATAAACTATCTACAGATTTATCCACTAGGAAAAGGAAAAAAAGAGTTATTTACAAGGTTAAAGCAGGTAAAGATATATACATACAAATGAGTTTCAGTCTTAAGTTTTCAAAAAAAGTAATAGAAGCTTCTATAACAAACCAGCTCTATATATTTTCCTTAGGGCTAACCCAGGCCGAGCACTAGGGATCCTTTGCTTATGCTTGGTAATCCTTGCCCCTCAGAGTGAAAGCAGCATAAAAGATAGTTTCTCCTTCTTTGGACCTTTAATCCTTTCCTTCCTTCTGCTTCAACTTGTTCGTTTAGCTGTTGGGAGGAACTCAGTTGCATGTCTCCTCTTTAAAGTGGTCTTGGAAGAAAACAATCAACAATGTCTTCTGTCCTCTGGTGTTCCATAATGGTTTTGTTTATTGTTGATTAACCTTCTTTTCTTTGGCAGGAGATAATGCCTTGTGTGGCAAACTAGTAAGGTAGAACCCATTTATCCAACCCTTCATTAAGCGGCTCTCCAAGTTACCTGAACAGTGCACGGAAGGAGCTGATCTCTCCTGAAGTCACTAGATGGCACTGCAGCATTGCACTTTTCCCTTCTTCTGTTTATCCGGATTTTTGATTATCCTATCTGGCCCCTGTCCGAATTAGATCCGATAAATAGGCTCCTGCTATATTTCACACTTGTTAATGCTTCTCTCCTCACTGGTGACTTAAAATTACCAAGCATAAACTTAAATATTACCGTATAACATTGAATACACATATTATACGTTAGATTAGGCATGCAACAATTTACAAACATTCAATAAAAGCTAAACATTAAATACATTTTATCATTTTAATACCTCTTTTAGCAATACTAACACACAGGTGAGCCAGTCTAATTACAGGTATGCATTTGTCAGACTTCAATTGAGGCTTAGGAGTCTTGGCACAAGCTGGCCCCTGCTCAGCCAGCATCATGAAGTTGGATGGATATTCCAAAGGGGTATTATTAAGGAGGCTGACAAGGGAGGTGCCGTTGTCATCATGAATAAATCGGATTACGATCAGGAGGCTTATAAACAGCTGTCCAATGGAATGTTTTATAAACCACTCCTCTCTGACCCCACTGAGGAATACTAGAAGGAACTACAACACCTACTCAAGAAACTCCCCAAAGCAGCACAAGAACAAATCAAGACAGACACACTGCCAGAACCCCGTCCAGGGATATTCTATCTACTACCTAAAATACATAAAAGAGGAAACCCCGGACGCCCCATCATCTCAGGCATTGGCACGCTTACAGCAGGATTATCTGGCTATGTGGACTCTCTCCTAAGACCCTATGCTATCAACACACCTAGCTATCTGAGAGACACTACAGATTTCCTGAGAAAAATCCAATCCATTGATGGTCTTCCAGAAAATACCATCCTAGCCACTATGGATGTAGAGGCTCTTTACACTAACATCCCACACAAGGATGGTTTACAAGCTATTAGAAGAACCATCCAGGATGATGACACAGCTAAACTTGTGGCTGACCTCTGTGACTTTGTACTCACCCACAACCATTTCAGATTTGAGGATAATTTATACCTTCAAGTCAGTGGCACTGCTATGGGTACCCGCATGGCCCCACAATATGCCAACATCTTTATGGCCGATTTAGAACAACGTTTCCTCACGTCTCATCCCAAAGCACCTCTACTTTACCTACGCTATATTGATGACATATTCATCATCTGGACCCATGGTAAAGATGCCCTTGAAGATTTCCATAGAGATTTCAACAATTTCCACAACACAATCAAACTTAGCCTGGAACACTCCACACAAGAGATCCACTTTCTGGACACTACAGTGCAAATTAGTGATGGGCACATAAAGACCACCCTATACCGTAAACCTACTGATCGGTATAGTTACCTACATCCCTCGAGCTTTCATCCTCGACACACCACACGATCCATTGTGTACAGTCAAGCCCTAAGATATAACCGCATTTGCTCTGACCCTTTAGACAGAGACAGACACCTTCAGGATCTCTACCAGGCATTCTTAAAACTACAGTGCCCACCCGCAGAAGTGAAGAAACAAATTGACAGAGCCAGACGGGTACCCAGAAGTCAACTACTGCAGGAGAAGCCCATGAAAAACAACAACAGAATGCCACTGGTCACCACCTACAACCCCCAAGCCAGACCCCTTCATCACATCATCAAAGATCTACAGCCTATTTTACAGAATGACCCCTCACTCTCTCAAGCCTTAGGAGACAGACCTCTCCTTGCTTTCAGACAGTCCCCTAACCTTAAAAGGATACTTACCAGCAACTACAGATCACAGAACAGAAACACTAAAGCAGAAACATAGCCCTGCAGCAGACCACGCTGCCAACTTTGCCCTCATATCTACACTGATGACACCATCACAGGGCCTAATCATGCCACCTACTCCATCAAGGGCTCGTTCACCTGCTCATCCACCAATGTGATTTATGCCATCATGTGCCGGAAATGCCCCTCTGCCTTATATATTGGACAGACAGGACAGTCTCTGCGCCAAAGAATCAATGGACACAAATCTGACATCAGAAATTGCAACACTGCAAAACCTGTAGGGCAGGGGTCGGGAACCTATGGCTCGCGAGCCAGATGTGGCTCTTTTGATGGCTGCATCTGGCTCGCTGCCAGTGTTCCCTCTAAGCTGCGCGGGCACGCGGCCGCGCAGCGGCCGTCGCACCCCCCGCTCAGCAGTGAGGGACCCCCGCGCAGCCCGGCAGCCCCCGCCGCTCCCTCCAACCCCCGGGGCCGCGGCACACCCGGCCTGCGCCCGGCCTCTGGGCTGGCCCTCCCCGCCCCCAGGGCGAGACAGGCAGGCTCAGGCTTGGGTCAGGAGCGCGGGCCTGCCTGCCTGCCCCACGCGGCCGGGGCAGCGGGGTGGCTGCGGCGGCGGCGGGATCCCGGGCTCCCACCCCTCGACTGCCTCGACTTCCCGGGGCCGGGGCCGGGGCCGGGGCCGGGGCCGGGGCCGGGGCCGGGGCCGGGCTAATCCACGGCCCTGGCCTCCCAGCACGGGGCCAGGATCAGCCTCCAGGGCTGGGGTCTGCTCCCCCCCCCCC
>ML685888.1:1251890-1282702 GCA_007922175.1 Pelusios castaneus | reverse complement strand
GGGGTCTGCTCCCCCCCCCCCCACTGGCAGCTTCCCAGGGCCGCGGTAGGGTCCTCCCCCGCCGGCAGCGTTGGCTTTCTTTCTTTCTTTCTTTCTTTCTTTCTTTCTTTCTTTCTTTCTTTGCTTCCTTCCTGTCTCATCCTTCTCTTCTTTCCTTCCCCTTTCTTCTTTTCTTCTTTTTCTTCCTTCTTTCTCTTCCTTCCTTCTTTCTCTCCCTTTCTCTTCCTTCCTTCTTTCTCTCCCTTCTCTCTTTTTCTTTCTCCCTTTTTCTTTCCTTCTTTCTCTCCTTTGCTTTCCTTTTTCTTTCCTTCTTTCTCTTCTTTGCCTTCCTTCTTTTTTCTTTCTTCCTCTTTCTCTTCCTTTCTCTTTTTTCCTTCATCTTCTTTTTTCTTTCCTTCTTTTTTCTTTCTTTCTCTTCTTTCCTTCCTCTTCCTTCTTTCCACTTCTTTCCTTCTTTCTTTTTTCTCTTCCTTCCTTTTTCTCTCTCTCTTTTCCTTTCTTCTCTCTTTTTCTCTCTCTCTTCCTTCCTTCCTCCCTTCTTTTTTTCCTTCCTTTTTAAAAAAACCCAACCTTTAAAAATTAATTTTAATTAAAAACCTTTTTTAAAGGTTTTTTAAAAACCTTTCTAAAATTAAATTTCAATTAAAAGTAATTCAAATTCAATTAATTAAAACATAAAATGCACACATTTACTTGTATTTAGTTTTAAACATATTGTATGGCTCTCACGGAATTACATTTTAAAATATGTGGCGTTTATGGCTCTCTCAGACAAAAAGGCTCCCTACCCCTGCTGTAGGGGAACACTTCAATCTCCCTGCTCACTCCCTTGACGACTTGTTAATAGCTGTGTTGAAACAGATGAATAAAAAATCACAGCTTCAAAGAGAGACTGGGGAACTCGAATTTATATGCAAATTTGACTCAGTTGTCTTGGGGTTAAACAGGGACTATGGATTTTTCTCGCATTACAACAAGTGATTTGACCTCCCCCTCCTCTATGTGCTGTTCCCCAGTGTTTTGAATCCTAACATCTATTTTGATTTGCTGTTACAGCCTGACCTGATGCTATGTCATACACTCCCCTGCATTTAATTTCCTCCCACTCTGTAACTTTCCTATCTTCAAAGCGTCTGACGAAGTGGGATCTTCTCCCATGAAAGCTCATGCGATAAATAAATCTGTTAGTCTTTAAAAGTGCCACAGGACTCTGTTGTCTTGGATGGATATGTCAAGAAACAAGTCATGCATTGGACATAACTCCTTGGCAAAGCTTTCTGAAATGTTTTAGACCTCAGAAGCATAGGTAATTTGACTAACCTCCAAAAAGCAAATTTGAGGTTAAACCCTGTAACTTTCCATGCTTCCAAAAGATGATGGCAATTTTTGGCACTGGTTCTTACAGATGTTGCATTCATGTCCCAGCCATCCTACACTTGAAGGTTAGAATACTTTCTGAGTCCACCAATTCTATACAGAGCAATAAGCATACCAGTTTCTTAAAGCCATTTTAGAAGATGGCCCATTTCATATGCTTTAGAGGTACTGGATTGTATTCATAATGCAAATCAAATATCTAAGAAGTAAAGACATCTTTATGAATAGGAACCACTACTTTTATGTGAAAGCACAAGCAGTCTGTAATGATCACTTTATTATTAATATTAACTCTTGTTACTCAGGGATCTCAGATGAGGTCAGATTTTGCATTATTCTACTTTAAGACAAATGTATAATTATGCCATCATATTAATTAGATTGCTACAATGTGAGCCAGTGCAGTTCACCCAGGATAACAGTGGTTTGAATTGAACAGTATGGTCCCATTATGCAGGTAATATTAAAAGCTTGCTCCCCAGAGCTGGCCAGGACTGGTGCATGGCAACATGTCCCAAGAGACCAGCCAACAAAGGAGGAGGGCCCCATCCTGGACCCACCAGGAGATTCTGGCCCTCCTGGAGCTTTGGGGGGATGAGACAATGCTCTCCCGGTTGCAGGGCAGCCACCGCAACTGAGAGGTATATGTCGCAATCTCCCGGGCCCTGGCTGCCAAGGGGCACACCCGCAACCCCCAGCAGGTGCAGGTGAAGATTAAGGACCTCCAGCAGCAGTACCAGAGGGCCAGGGAGGACAGGCTTCAGACAGGGGCAGCCCCCACCACCAGCTTCCCTTACCTCGAGCAGCTGAATGCCTTTCTGGGGATTGAGAGCACCGGGCTCCTGGCCCACATCATCGACTCCACTGAGCCCCCCTCCCTGGACAACAACCAGGAGGAGGGCTTGGTGGACAAGGATGAGGTGCTGGAGACGGGGGAGACCAGCCAGCAGGAGGGTGCCCTGCCAGCCCCGGACCCTGGAGCCAGCCCAGAACTGATTCCTGCCCCGGCAGCGGGCCAGGCCTCAGCAGAGGAGCAGCAGGAGTAGCAGGCTCCCCTTGCCAAGCCCGACCAGGGTGAGGTAACAGCGCACCAGACACCTGACAGTTAGTGCTCCCTCCCTCCTTCCCTCTTTGCAGGCAGGGCTGGGCATGCCTGTGGGACAGGCACTGGTGGGGGGAGGACATGGCCTAGGGACAGGCAGGGTCCTAGGGATGGGAGGCAGGTATGGAGGCCCTCCCATGGGGCATCAGGCTGGGGGCCATGTGGCGGGGGAGACCCAAACCCGAGCAATGCAGGGGTGAGTTGGGAACTGGGGTGGGGGGACCATAGGTGGGAGCACCAAGGCCAGACAGCATGCGCCCAACACTGCTGGCACATGGCCTCAGGAGACACCCTGGGGGCAGGGCTGCCTGCAGCTCGCCACCATGGGCACCGCATCCGACCTGAGCAGCACACCATGGCATCATGTCCCTAGGGGCCCCTGCCCCAAAGGACAGGGATTGGGAAGCAGGGAATTTTGTTCTCTGCTTCTCTCCAGCAGCTCCGGTGCCCTTGCCACATGGCACTCCTGGGACCCCATCAGCCCCGACCAGGAGGAAGAGGAGGGCACATCACATGCGTGACGAGCACTTCGGGCACCTGGTCTGCCTCAGCAAGGACTTAGTGCATCTACACTTAAAATTAAAGTCGACTTAAAGGGGAATTTACAAAGCCGACCTAGAGCGTCCACACTGGATGCCTAGGTCGACTTCTAGAGGCTAGGGGGACCTTGGGGAGGTCCACGGTGGCAGGGGGGCACCCCTTGTGTACAATGGGGCAAAGGGGGACAAGGACGCTGGCAGGGCATGTGGGCAGGGTGTGATGCTGTCTGGATTTAGGGAACCATTTATGATATTATTTTCTCTTAATATCTCATATATGCTATAATCCATAGGAACTATATCATCTTTGGTATCAATAGAAAGGTAGTAATTTGCTGGGAATGATTATATAGTTCATGTATAGGAATTGTATTTGTATTAGAAGTTAGGAATATGGTTGTTATATCTATACTTTAACTTGTGTCATTCTGTGGAAACACCCAAGACAGGCTGTCTACAACCATTGTGTCCTTAAGGAAGCTGCCAGGTACAATGGGCCCAGGGAGTAACCTGATGAGCCATTAAAGACACAATGGTTGTATTCCTTATGTCCTTAATGGCTCTCTCCTGCTCAGGGAGAGTAGAATAAGAGCAGCACTGATGGTGGCAAACCAAGTGGCCTGGAAACTTGCAATTCCAGATTGCTATTGGTCAGTGGGCAATAATTTGTGAGTTGGACAACACATAGTGGGGTGGCTTTTGTAGATCCAAGTGTGTACCACAATTAAACAACTCCAGCTACCCAGGACTTTTGGATAATATACAGAGAACAGAGGATGAAATTGCAGTTCCCAGAATACGGTAGAGCTATAGACATCACATCAGTCCCTAATTTTGGCATTGCTCATCCCATCTCATCACAGCGTAGAACAATAAAAAGAGTTAATTTTCTGTGGTTAGGTAAGCATTGGTTGATCACTGGGAACACTTCAGTAATAGCAACATGAGCTGATCAGGAAAGGTGCATCACTCTCCCATTTTTAAGAACACAGGAGTGTGAAGAAAGCTGCAAGCAGGAACATTCCCAATGAGATCACCGCTGCCAATTTTGAAATGCCAGTAGTGATCCTGGCATACCTAGCCTGCCCCTTGTTCCCATGGCTCATGAAGCCATATTCTGGTCACCTTGACAATACCAATGAAAGATTCAGCTACTGCCTCAGGAGGTGCAGAATGATAGTTGAATATGATTTTGGTAAATTGAAGGAATACTGGTATTGTTAGTGCAGACATGTTTTCCTTACTGGGAGTCAGACTAATGGATATATCTGCAGATATTGTAACACATAATATCTATGATGGAAAGAGGAAAGATGTCTAAGGTTACGTCTACCCTTAAAATGCTAGTGGTGCAGCTGTGCTGTTCTAGTGCTTCAGTGTAGACACTATCTATGCAGCTAGGAGAGATTGTCCCACAGGGGTAGGTAATCCACCTCCCCAGAAGGTGGTAGCTAGTCAATGGAAGTCTATTCCATTAGTCTAGTTCTCGCTACAATGGGATTTAGGTTGCTTTAATTACACTGCTCAGGGTGTGGATTTTTCACACCCCGAATGATGTAGTTAAGATGATTTAATTTTCTAGTGTAGACTAGGCCTAAATCTAAAGCTCACTTCCATCTTCCTTGGCGTAAAATATTACTTTGACATATAGAATAAAACTGTTAAGTATTTTGGAGTACGTTTGTTATACATTAGCCCAGGGGTTTCAAACTCAAATCATGACAAGGGCCACATGAGGACTAGGATATTGGCTCAAGGGCCCTCTCACTGAGACCTTTTCATACAACGAATTATTATTAGAACAACAGACAATGCTGCTGGATAGCCTTATGATGTGGTTCTAGGGGCCTGAACAAAACACACATTTACTTTTAGAATTGCTTCCATTCAATATGACTGTATCATCAGAAAGACAAAGAGTAAGCAAATAAACATGTTAAAATTTTATATTATAAATCGGTGGTTCCCAACCTTTTTGGGTAAGGGCCCAAAATACAGTTTTTAAAATCCTGAAGGGCCACCAGTTTATTTAATTAAAATTAAATTAAAAATTAATTAATTGAATTCAAATTGATTGTAATTAAAATTAATTGGGTTTAAGTAATTGAATTTGAATTATTTTTAATTGAAAGTTAATTATTAGAAAGGTTTTTAAAAATCCTTTAAAAAAGGTTTTTAATTAAATTTTTTTTTTGAAAGAAAGAAAGAAAGAAAGAAAGAAAGAAAGAAAGAAAGAAAGAAAGAAAAAGAAAGAAAGCTGCATGCATTCCCAAGCCTGGAGGGGAGGCAAGCAGTCATAGACAGTTCCCAGCTGCACTCTGGGACTGGGCAGGAGGCGGGCTGGGCAGAGCCCCTTACAGGGACCCCATGGATCCTCCTCCAGCAGGGAACCCTCCCCACACCCCCAGATCTCTTTCCTTAAAGCCCCTGCACCTGAGCCCTGCCCCGGCCCCAAGCGCTGAGTCTGCCTTCTCCGGCCGCTTGACCTGCTGTGCTCCCCTGCCGCTGCAGGCCAGGGCTCCAATGAACAGCACGGCTCCCATGTGGTGGTTGGCTCCTCCCCAGCAGTGGCTGCGGAGGTCCCTGGGTGGCGGTAGGGGGGCAGCGCAGCCCAGAAGCACTACCGACGATGCCGAGGTGTTCAGCTCAGTCGGTGGTAGGACCCTGGGTGGGAGGCAAGCGGCTGCAGTCCAGCTGCCAGCTCCCAGTCAGCGGGGGCACAGGCCAGGGGTTGGAAACCCCTGAATTCTGGGTCTCATTATGGGCCACAGGAGGTATCTCCACAGGCAGCCCCCATGTTTGAGACCCTTATGTTAGCCTATTGTCATTGGGGGGGATAAAACCCCAATGTTTAAACCTTTTAAAAAGACAGAAGTTAATTTTTAAAAGTTCAAAATGCTTGAAATAAATCTTTAACAGTTTCCCTTGTTTGCTTTTCTTTAGGTGGTTGTTTTAGAGTCTTTCAAAGGAAAAATTCCATGCTTGACAGTCTTCCCAATAGAATTTCCTTCCCCTTCCAACTATGGCATATAAGAGTCAGTTTTAAGTTTGTCAAGTTTTCATTTTAGAGTTGTTGTTTTTGAAGTTTTATATCTTTGTAAGACAAAAACAAAGATGAATGGATATATAAAAGTACACACAAAGAAAAATGGCTAAAGATAGGAGAATTCAGCCGCTTTCACTTGCTCCCAGTATATAATTTAAGCTTAATTAGAATACCGTGCAACAACTGGTACCTTTTATAGAACTACAGGGTATTTTAAACACAACAAGTACATAGGACTGTATTTAGCAATTCATATATTATTTGCATAGCAGTGTACTTTACAAATCCAAAACGGTATCAATGTTTATTTAAATTGCCTCAGGCTAGATTTATCTCTGGTCTTGATCTTTTGCTTTCAGCAGAGTTACATCTGGAAGAAATTGACACTCTTGTGGGAAAACATGCAGAAGGAGAAAGAATCCTTTAATTGCAGAAGCTTATAAAATTAACATAAATTCAATATGTTGAAACAAAGGAATATTTGAATTTTAAGAGCATCTGAAGGAGCTTGCAATGTATTTTTCCTAGGAATGATTTAGTAATTACAAGGAATTGCCTCTATTTTATCTCGAACAATTGAAGATGAATAAGAAAATCGGAAGACCTTGGGAACCAAATACTGATGCTCACTGAAGCCCAATGGGGTGGAGTTCTTAAAATACTTTCACAGCATTTGCACTTCTTTGATGTTTAGTAGGCATACTCTCATAGTCTATGTCTACACTTGTTAATTTAAGTCGACTTAGCATGTCCACATTCAAAAATTAAGTCAACTTAGAGGGGACCCTGCCAAATTGACCTAGAGCATCTACACTGGACGCCGAGTTCGACTTGTAGGGGCTAGGTGGACCTGAGACAGGTACATGGTGGCAGGGGAGCACCCCTTGCCAAGTGCCAGGGGGCTCAGCCTTTGCCCCCTTGTACCCAAGGAGGCAGAGGGGGACAGGGATCCTGGCAGGGCATAGGAGCAGGTTAGGGGGCACGCCAGGCTATGGCTGTGCCAGCCACCCTGGCAGGGAGGGCAGTGGGGAAGCCCTAAAGCCCCCTAAATCGACTTAAAGTCGACTTAGGGCTACTCCATGTCCACACTGGCTAAGTTGACTTTCTAAAGTCGAGTTAGCCAGCAAAGACGACTTAAAACAAGGTTTAGTAAAGTCAACTTAAATTTTCCTTAAGTCGACTTAAGCAAGCTTAAGTTGACTTAATTTATAAGTGTAGATGCATCCATAGTTAACCATATTCACTTTGGATATTAAACATAAAAGATTGAATATTGAACACAATTACCTTTTGGGGATTTGTTTGATTTTTAAATTAAATGAAAGACAAACATTTACCTTTTTATTATATAGGACAATGGTTTCTACTAAGTGAAATATGTCCTTCAATTCAACTTACCATGGAGGAGATATTAGTAGAACATGTCAGAATCTTGCAGCAATAATCTATCATCATTAACTAGTCTTTTTAATGAGGGAAAGGTAACTCATAGGATGGAATTATTTCTCCAGCTCAGTATTTCAATTTTAGGAAGAGTTACAGCAATTAGGGACATCTGTCTCCTGGAGCCTGGTTCAAAACCTGGTGTGGTCAATGGAAAGGCTCCTATTAACTTCACTGGGCATTGGGTCAGTTTCCTGTTTCAGGACAGGTCAAGAGGCCAGAAGGCCACACAGGAATTGTACATAGAATCATAGAATAAAAGAAACTGGAAGGGACCACGACAGGTCATCGAGTCCAGTTCTCTGTACTCATGGCAGGACCAAGTACCCCCATTAAACTATCCTGACAGGTGTTTGTCTAACCTGCTCTTGAAAACCTCCAGTGTAGGAGATTCCACAACCTGCCGAGGCAACTTATTCCAGTGTTTAATCACCCTGACAGTTACGAATTTTTTCTTAATGTCTAGGCTGAACCTTCCTTGCTGTAATTTAAGCCTGTTGCTTCTTGTCCTATCATCTGTGATTAAGGAGAACAATTTTTCTCCTTCTTTCTCATAACAACCTTTTAGGTATTTGAAGACTGTTATCATATCCCTTCTCACTCTCCTTTTTTCTAAACTAAACAAACCCAGCTCTTTCAATCTTCCCTCACAGGTCAATGTTCCAGACCTCTAATAATTTTTGTTGCCCTTCTCTGCATTTTCTCCAATTTTTCCACATCCTTATTGAAATGAAGTGCCCAGAAGTGGACACAGTACTCAAGTTGAGGCCTAATTAGCGTGGAGTAGAGTGGAAGAATTACTTCTGATATCTTACTCACAATACTCCTGTTGATACACCCCAGAATGGCATTTGCTTTTTTTGCAACAGTATTACACTGCTGACTCATATTTAGCTTGTGGTCCACTATTACACCCAGATCCCTTTCTGCAGTACTCCTTCCTAGTCAGTCATTGCCCATTTTATATGTGTGCAATGGGTTGTTCAACCCTAAGTGGAGTACTTGGCACTTATCTTTATTGAATTTCATTCTGTTTATCTCAGACCATTTCACCAGTTTGTCCAAATCATTTTGAATTGTGATCCTATCCTTCAAAAGCACTCCCAGCTTGGTATCATCTGCAAACTTTATAAGTTTGCTCTCTATGCCATCATCTAAGTCATTGATAAAAATGTTGAACAAAATTGGACCCAGGACAGATCCCTGCAGCACCCCACTCATTATGCCTGGCAAGCTGCAGAGTCCAGCTCACTCTTCTCCTGTAGCAGTACAGAAGAGGTTGGAGATAAATAGGGGAAAGTCCTTATAAGGAAAAGGACTGTGAGGAAAGAGGGAAAGAAAAAGAGATGATTAATGCACCAATCCTGTAGAGATTTACACAGATGAGAAAAATAAAGCACATATACAGCTTGAATCACGGCAATGGAACTAGAAATGTTTAATTTCAAGTTCAAGAGCCATGCATAAGTCTTTTCAGGATGAGAACCTAGACAGATGAGAGCATGAAAGAGAGACAGTGTCTATTACTGATTAAAAGAACAGAGAAGTTCTAACCACACCAGTAAAATCTAAATAAAACAATTTTTACCTTAAATATTAGAAGTAATTTTGTAACTACAGTGTCTCAAAATTTTAATTATAAGAGGTCTTTTTTAAAAGGGAAAAAAATAAGTGATATGTGATTAATTGTTACGTAAGCACTCTGTACTTTGTTTTTTATCTGAAATACTAGCGAAAAGTTATAATGCATTTTCGTATATAATGGATGGTCTGGTCTGTCTTGTTAACATAACGAAGTGAGTTCTCAGGCAATGCAATGTATTATTCTTTTAGCACATATATTCATTATAACTACAAAGTGTGCTTCATTTTCCAAACACTGAAACTCTATACAAAATTTTGAAAGTTGGACCTCATTTTCTACCACTGTTGAAAAATCTAATCTTCTACCAGAGCCCTACACTCAAATCCAGTGGTAAGATGGCATCTCCTCTTTCCTGACAATATTTATAAACCCTGGTTTGAAAGGAATCTCTCCACTGACTTCAATGAGTTTTGATACCAGGTTGCTGAGCAGCCTACTGGTAGAAGTCATCTTCCTTGCTGATGGGTCACTTAGCCAATGATATGTGTATTGCTAATTGAGAAAGCATGGGGCAAAGAACTGAACCCACAAATCCCAAAGATGTTCCTTTTGATCTATGATGTTTTTGATAATGTAGTCTTAAGAAAGGATGCAAGACTGAGCAACATCCGTTGGGTTTACTGCTGATGCTGGCTCTATTTATCCCACAGTTTATTTTGGTTTATATATTCTTTCTTAACTCAGAAATCAACACTGTCAGAGCAACACATTAACAAACATTTTGGCTTTTAGATCTGCATAGCTTGTTACTTATTAATTTGTACTGATTTTTAGCTGCCTCTAGCAAAGCTTTCGCATTATTTATTATTGGTTCCTCTCCACTGTAAGGCCATGTCTTGCCAGCCCCACAAAGCAGCATTTTAATTTGCTTCCTTTGGTTTCAGCTCTACACATGGGGCCTAGTTGGTGCTTAAATCAACCCCTTCCACAGTACATGAGAACATAAAACAGCCCCACTGGATCAGACCAATGGGCCATCTACATCTAGTCTTCTAACAGTGGCAAATGCCAGGTGCTTCAGAGGGAATCAATAGAACATATAATCATCACATGATCCACCCTGTCAGCCATTCCAGGTTCTGGCAAACAGAAGCTAGGGACCCATCAGAGCATCATTTTGCATCCCTGTGTATCCTGACTAATAGTCACTGATGGAACTATCTTCCATGAACTTACCTACTTCGTTTTTGAACATGTTATAGTCTGGGCCTTCATAATGTCCTCTGGCAAAAAGTTCCACTGGTTGACTGTGCATTGTGTGAAAAAATTTCTCTTTTAAACCTGCTGCACATTAATTTCATTTGGTGACCCCTAGTTTTTATGGTACGAGATTGAGTAAATAACTTTTCCTTATTTACTTTCTCCACATCAGTCATAGACCTCTATCATATCCCCCTTAGCCGTCTCTTTTCCAGGCTGACAAGTCCCAGAATTACTAATTTCTTCTCTTATGGCAGCTGTTCCATTCCCCTAATCATTTTTTGTTGCCCTTCTCTGTACCTTTTCCAATTCCAGAATACCATTTTTGAGATGGGGTGACCAGATCTGCATGCAGTATTCAAGGTGTGGAGGTACAAAAGATTTCTATAAGGTAATATATTTTCTGTCTTGTTATCTATCCCTTTACTAATGATTCCCAACATTCTGTTAGCTTATTTGACTGCCGCTGAACAGTAAATGGATGTTTTCAGAGAACAGGTGCAGAGATGGGCTACAAGAATGACCTGCAGAGCTGAAAATCTGCCTTATGAGGAGAGTTAAAGTGTTTGGCTTGTTTAGCCTAACTAAAAGAAGATTGAGGGGAAATATGATTGGTCTCTATAAATATATTACGTGGATAAATACCAGAGAGGCAGAGGAATATTTGAGTTCAGCACCAAAATAGACTTAACAAATGGATATAAACTGGCCATCAATAAGTTTAGACTTGAAATTAGATGCAGGTTTCTAACCATCAGAGGAGTAAAGTTCTGATATAGCCTTCCAAGCAGAATTGTGAGGACAAAAAACCTAGCTGGCTTCAAAACTCACCTTGATAAATTAAGGGGGGACGGGGTATGATGGGACAGGCTAATTTGGCCCTCAGCAGCCAATTGGCTGCCACCCTCAGGCCAGTTACCCTTGTTTTACCATAGTTGAGCCACTGCACCACTACACACTCCATCAAGGGCTCATTCACCTGCACACCCACCAACATGATATAAACCATCATGTGCCAACAATGACCCTACACCTTATACAATGGACAAACTGGACAGTCTCTGTGCAAAAGAATAAACAGACACAACTCTGATATCAAAAATAACATTCAAAAACCAATAGGGGAATATTTCAATCTCCCTACTCACTCTGTGAAAGATATTTTAATTGCTGTAATTAAGCAGGTTAATTACAAATCAAAGCTTCAAAGAGCAACTCAGAGTTACAATTCATATGCAAATTTGATACCATTACCTTGGGTTTGAACAAAGATATCAGTTGACTTTCTTATTAAAAAAATTGATTTTGCTCTCTTTCTACCTCCCCTCCTTCTAATATGTTGTTCCACACTGTTTGAACCTAAACAACTGCTTTGATTTGCTGTAACAGTCTGATCTGATCCTATGACTTACACTTCTCTGCATTTATTTTTCCTCCTATTCTATAAGTTCTCCATCTTCAAGCATCTGACAAAGTGGGATTTCTCCCATGAAAACTCATCTGATTAATAAATTTGTTAGTGTTTAAATTTGTTAGTCTTTAAAAATGTCACAAGACTCCTTGTTTGCTTTATCTTTTAACTAATAATTGATCCAGGAGAGGACTTTTCCTCTCATTTAATGATAGCTAACTTTGCTTAAGAGCCTTTAGTAGGGACCTTGTCAAAGGCTTTCTGAGAATGAAAGTACACTATATCTACTGGATCACTCTTGCCCACTGTGACTGGGGCCTCCTGGGATACCCTCCTGGACGTGCAAAAATCAGGGCAAGCTGCAAAACCGGGAGCCAAACTCCCCACACACTGATGGGTGGTACTTAAACCAGTCTCCCTATCAGTCACAACCAGGCTTCTGGTTCCCCACACTGGGTACCAAGAAATCTGGCCAAAATAGAAACAGCTCCCTTTATTGCACTCCAGCTCCTCTGGCTCCCACTTAGCTGCACGGTCCCTTAAAGATATAGGTTCTCCTGACCCCAAAGGGCCAGCCACAGCACACAGAACAATATAGGTTTGGTTCTTATCCAAAATACCACACTGGTAGCCGATCCTTTAGCAACTACAACTAAAGGTTTAATATAAGAAGAAAAGAAGCAAAATATGAGAGATGTTAAAGGGTCAAAGCGAATCACATACATACAAATGATTTAAAGTTCATGAAAAGCAGTTTGCAGGCTTGTTCCTCTGGTAAACACCCAGCATCAGGGTGGGCCTCAATCCTTTGTTCAGTCTCAGAGGAATAGTTCCAGAGATGGATGTTGGCTGTAGACTGAGGACTTGAGAGCAAGGTGGAGTTGGAGTTGCTGCCTTTTATCACCTCTGGCCTTCTCCATGCTGTGTGCAGTTCTTTCCAATCAAATTGGAGTTGAGTCACATGTTCCAGTCCTAGTGGCTCAACAGGTTTTCTTCTTCGGCCCATTATACTGGGGAGCTTCCTTAATGGGCCATTAAGGAGACAATGGCCAGGTAGACATTCAGTCTGGGGAATTTCCCCAGCCTTACACAAGTTAAAATATAACAATCATATTCCTACCTTCTAATATGAATACAAATCCTACACATAAACTATATAATCATTCCCCACAAATTATTACCTTTCTATTGACACCAAACATGGCATAGTTCCTATGGATTATAACGATCATAAAATATTAATACAAAATAATATCATAAATGGTTCCTTAAATCCTGACAGCGTCACACCCACATGCTTGGAGAACATACTGAAGTGGTGAGACATGATTTCCCATTACAAAAACCAGGTTGACTGTTCCCCAACAAATTGTGTTAATCTATGTGTCTGATAATGCTGTTCTTTACTGTAATTTCAATCAGTTTGCCTGGATCTGAAGTTAGGTTTACCAGCCTGTAATTGTCAAGATCGCCTTTGATCACCTTTTTAAAAAACTGGCACCATATTAGCTGTCATCAGGTAAAAAATGATAGGTTACATGCCACAGTTACTAGTTCTGCCTTTTGGCATTTGAGTTCCTTCAGAACTTTTTGGTGAATACCATCTGGTCCTGGTAACTTATTATTATTTAATTTATCCTTAATCTAGCCTTTAATTTATCCATAACCTTCTCTGACATCTCAGTTTGGGACAGCTGCTCAGATTTGTCATTTAAAAAGAATGGCTCAGGATTGGGAATCTCCCTCACATACTCATCGATGAAGACCGATATAAAGAAATCATTTAATTTCTCCGCAGTGGCCTTATCTTCCTTGAGTGCTCCTTTAGGATCTTGATCACCCAGAGGCCCCACTGGTTTTTTAGCAGGCTTTCTGCTTCAGATGTCCTTTCTCCCCCCTTGCTGTTATTTTTTGAGTCTTTGGTTGGCTGTCCTTCAAGTTTGTTTTGGCCTTCCTAATTAGATTTTTACACTTCGCTTGCCAGAGTATATGCTCCTTTCTATTTTCCCCAATAGGATTTAACTTCCACTTTTTAAAGGATGCCATTTACATCTAATTGCTTCTTTCACTTTGTTCAGTGATGGTGACTTTTTTTTTTTTATGTTATTTAAATTGAGCCTTTATTATGGTGTCTTTAAATCGTTTTCCTGAAAGTTGCAGGGATTTCACTTTTGGCACTGTACCTTTTAATTTCTGTTTAACTAATTTCCTTGTTTTTGTGTAGTTCCCCTTTCCTAAAATTAAACGGTACCATGGTGGGCTGCTTTTGTGTCCCCTCCAGGGACATTACATTTTATAAAGTTATGGTCACTATTACCAAATTGTTCAGCTATATTTACCTTTTGAACCAGATTCTACTTCACTTCTGCCTTTGTCCTCAGATAGGTTGTTTGTCACTGTTCTTATATATAGTTAAAGCACTCTCGAACTTATTCAGTATAGATAAAAATACAGAAAACATTTCTTTTCCCTCTTGAATCATTAACTATTGTGTCCTTTGGGCCTTGCATTACTTTTCCTTTTTCTTCTTTTTTTTTTTTTGGTCAGAATACAAAAAGTCAACAGAGTAATGAAATATCACAGCCAGGGATTTATCTTCAAGTAATTGTTTTATCTTTCAGGATTTAAATTAGGTCTACCTGAAATGAATGATGTCTGTATTCATTACACAGCTTCTTTTGTTGTGGCTGCCCATCCATCACTTTTGTTTTGTTTTTTATCTTCCAGTTTATGTATCAAACATCATCATTAATTTTATATGATTAAAAACAAACATCAAAGTAAATTATTCTTTTTTACTTCAGCAAATGTATTAGAACACTATGTTTAGTTATAATGGCTCTTGTGCATAATGCCCCTTATAGCTCCATAGCTTTCTGAAGATTTTTAGCTTTTACTAAGATATATTACAATTGTCCTGGCTTCTAAAAAGAACTGGAATTATGGTGAAGTTCAAAAGTGTACGAAAACATGACTTGTAAGTATAAGTTTAACAAACTTACAAAATTTAACAAACAAAGTTTAATAAACTTGCAAATTACAAAGAGAGTTATTTCTAAAATCTTTCATGTGAGATATGCTAATACTCTTGAGAGCTTGCTATATAATTATTAATGATCTCATGCTGCTTTTCATTAGAGGTGTTAGCAGTGATATCCTGGCCAAATAATTATTACTTATGTTATACCACATACCCCTACCACTCTAGCTTCATTTGGTCATGGCATTTTCCTTTAATTCCAGGCACAAACAACTGTGTTATGCTCTTGAGCACTATAAAAAAAACGTTAGAGATGATTGCTTTTCAGTGAAGTGAATCTGTATCTAAATTGAAAGGAACTTTGGAATTGTATTGGAAGAAAGGTTCTATATACATCTCAGACATTTTCTGTTTGGTTGAATAACTGAATAGATTTTCTTCTGGTAACTATTTTGAAAGAAGGAGCTTGTGTCATTTATTAT
Source organism: Pelusios castaneus (assembly GCA_007922175.1). Taxonomy (NCBI): domain Eukaryota; kingdom Metazoa; phylum Chordata; order Testudines; family Pelomedusidae; genus Pelusios; species Pelusios castaneus. The sequence goes on along the minus strand of ML685888.1, from coordinate 1,267,477 downwards.
AAATATTTGTATAATAGACATTTTTGTGGATTGGGAGCAGGTCACAATTTATTGAAGGCAGTCATCTTTTAACAGTAGGAGACTGAAAGTAGAGCTTCAGTGCTTACATAGCTTTATTCGCATTTAAAAGACAGGATGTGTACATAAAGGATATCAATTATGTGGAAGGTCATTTAGAAACACAACACAAAACTTGACTGTTCTCCATCTTGTTCATGGCTTGATATTGAAGGTTTGATATTCGGACAAACAAAAGTAGATATTTTTGAGCTGTGAAAATCATCAATTTATTGGTGTTACAGGGGAACCTACATTTTATGTGATTAGTACATTTATTAAGTTTGCAAGACTACCTAGTGAACCATTTTCTAAAAACTGAACAATATATTAGCTCTAAAGCTGACTATTGTGCTGTTTCCTCATACGGGGAATGATGAACTTTGTAAAGATAAGAAAAGAGCCATTGTACAGACAGTATTGTATGCTTCTGAAAGGTTATTACAGGAACCTAATATTACAGTCCTGCAAAAATCAAACAACCCCGAACAAGCTTTGTGTTTTGAAATAAACTCCAAATCACGTTTGTGAAAAGGCTCAACATTCTGTGAATTTTAAATTGCTTTGAGCCATCTGGCACCAATCTTGATTGAATTTGGGCAAGTGTATGGTGCCAGGCAGGAACTAAACAGTTTCATGTGATTTCAACCCGTAAGTAGGCAAATTACACAAGATTTGGCTGAATTTCATTTTGAATTTTATCAGATGGTTTGAATGTAGTTGTTTGACTAAACCCATACAGAAGAATAATTGTGGGGAAAGTCAATATATCTTTAAAACTTCTATTAACAACCATAATACTACTACAATGCAATCTTTCACCACCTTAACCATTTTATTTTCATCTCCCACCCTTTCCTAGGTCTCTTTTTATTTTGTCTCTTTTCTTATAAAAGTCATTTAAAAATAGTGATGATCCTTACAGAGCTATATCAGGTAGACAGAAGAGCTTTGGAAGAGAAATTGTGGGCTTTAGTGTTGTATAAGCATGGTTCTTTGATGCAATTTAGCATTTATATTATTTTCTTTCTTTCTTTATCTCTGTAACTTCTCTCTGACCTTAAATATAAAGTTTGTGAGTAATACAATTTTCTTATGATAGCCATGCCTAGAGACAGACTAAGAGGGAACTTAGAGGGCCAGGGGGCCTAGTAGTTGGAATTCTTAACCTCCAGCCTTTAGCGTCCATAGTCAAGGGCCTCAATCTTTAAGGCAGAGTGATAGGGGGACGTGAGCCTTCCAGCTCCACAGGGTCCTGTGTGAGTCAACCCCTGAATAGAGGATCTCCCAGCACAGGAGTCACATTTACTACCCTAGGCTACTTCCTACCACTGTCCCTTCAGTTGGGGCATTACCCCTATAGTTCAAGTAACTATGGTGGCTTATCTCTAATAGCACTCCTTATGGACCTTGGGCATCAGCCTGATGCAGTGCCAGGCTCTTCCGGGAGAGATATAAGTTTGACAGGGCCAGAAACCCACAACATCTCTGTGTTTCAGTCACCTGGTTATTTCTTAGGTGAGGTACTCCTAAGTCTTCCATAGTCTCATTTAGCCAAGGAGATGGTACTTACTTCTTGGTGGCTACCTTGGCTGGAAGGCTAGTGATCTTTCCCTTCAGAGACAGAGGTAGCTAGCCCCAAAATGTTCTCTTCTTTTCTTCCCCCTCCAGGCCTGCCATTGTCTGCATATAATGGGATGGGGCTAACTGGGCCCCAAAGGCTTTCTTTAACTTGTTTTGTGCTGGTGGGTGATTTCTTCTCTTTGTCACACAGATATATCACAGTAAACTCAATCTCACTGTTATTAGTAGTGAATAAAACTAGATGTATAGTTTTCTCTGTAAGTGGCTTGAACTGAGTATGGGTTTTGAATTTGTGTGCTCATTAAATAGTCTTGTTAAAGTATTCAAGTGCTTCTGTTTGTTGATATTATAACAAGATAAATTATAACCTTTCATTTTTTTTAAAAAAAAAGCCTATTTAGTGTCAGAAGCAGAATCATCGATGACTCAGTGTATACTAGTGCCTAGTGATTTGTAGTTTTTTGTTCTTCATTTTTCATTTTTTGTCTTTAACATTCATTAGCAAATGATTAACTTGGCAGTTTTCCTGGCAGTAAAACTCCAATAAGGTTTATAAGCTTTATTTGCTTAATTGATCATCTGGGGACTCAACTCCTTGAGGCATCACCTTTCATTCCTATGTCCCATTAGGAAGGCTGAGATCAGCTTTGATGCTCTCATTATGGATTCCTAGGAAAAACTTTCTGTGACTGATGGTAGGCTAGTCTCAGTAGAACGTAATTAGCTGTACAGCTCTCTCCCTGTGGTTTACCACAAATAATGTTTGGCAGCCTTCAGGACACACAGTTAAGGCATCTTTCTGTGCCCCTTATGAGCTAATAATAGGAAGACCAAGATAGGCAAAGCACAAAAGCAGAAGCAGAAAGTGGAATAGTTAGAAAAGAAGAATCAATGTAAGAGTCAATGGACTGGGCAGCCAAGAGTCTAGAAAATACCCACCATCAGTGCCACCAGCAACATCATAAGAACAGGCATAGCAGAAAAGAAAATTGGTATGGTTTTCTTCCTTTCTTTGTGAAAAGATAGGATAATCTCAGTGTTATGCCACCTGCCCCTGAAGTCAGACAGGATGCCAAATATATAAAGAAAAGAAAATTTGAGATGAGAATGTATTCATTCTTTTTACCCCTGTCATTTGACTAATAGCAGGAGACAAAGAAATATATAGAAGAGTGGGCAGCAGTTTAACAGAAGAAGAGTTAGAGAAGCAACGTAGCAGGGTGAAACAACCGCCCTTGGAGCAGGGCTCAGGAGGGCTCCCACACTTCCCCTGCTGGACAAAGGACACAACTGCCCAGAGCCAGGGCAGGAACCTGAAGGGTGGAGTCAAGGGGAGAGGGGACCATATAAAAGGTTGGACCGAAGTCCCACCCAGGGAGCTTCTCAGGAGATAGGCAGACTGGCCACTGGAACCCTCCTGGAGATGGACAGACCAGCCCTGAGATCTTCCATCATGGGAAGGCCCTACTTCACCTCCCGGGGTGGTAACTGAACCCTGGGGCAGTCAGGAAGGAGGGCCTTATCTGTGTTACCCTCCAGGGGAGGACCTGGAGGAGCTACCATCAGTGGAGCAGCTGGAGTGAGGAACCTGCTACAGATGGCCCCTGTAATCTGGAGGAGCTGCCCTCTGCTGAGGACCCTGAAGGCCTGAGAGAGGGTCCTGCTGTGAGCAATCCCTGTGACCTTGAGGAGCTACCCTTAGTGGATAGCCTGGAGGAATTACCAGACCTGCTGCCTATGGAGTTGGAGGGTCTGACCAGAATTCCTCTGCCTATATACCTGGATGTATATGAAGAAGACCATGGGACTCAGGTATCGGGGCTGGGGAAAGGGAGGAAGTAGCTCAGGGACAGCAGGTAAATGGCTGGCTGAGTGGTAGTTGGAGTGTTTCGGCTGGAGCCCTGCTGACCCCAGTGGCAGACTGCTCTGCCATTGGATAGGGCCCTGGGCTGGGATGCAGTGGTGTTGGGTGGGCCTGTGTCCCCCTCCTTCCCCCACCTCCTCTTGTTTCCTGAGCCTGGACCCTTCCCACCTTGATATTCTACAGACTATGGGGGTTTCTCCTGCCCTGCCTGAGGACTGGAAGGCTACAGACTTTAGGGTTTTGCCTTGCCCTGCCTAAAGAGCCGAAGGTTATTGACTCTGAGTGCTTGTCCTGCCTGGCTAGAGGGCCAGAACTATAGTCCCTGGGCATCGACCATAGGGCAAGCAATAATTAGAGAAGACACATAGATAATAGATGACAGAGAAGCAACTGTTGAAATCCAATATGTAACCGTTTAACGGGATAGACTAGAAATGAGCTGCAGAAATAGCAATGGAAGAGCAGAAAGAGGAGAGAGCACTCAGAGAATTTGTTTCATATGTTTTAAAAGTTATTTTGTAGAGGATGTCCGTTCTTACAGACAGCTCCCCAACCAGAAGCAAATATTCACCAGCAGCCATTGACTATATAACAAGAACCTATCCCTGCAGGAAAATATCCCTGCAACAAACCCCGTTGTCAACTATGCCCGCATATCAACTCTAGTGACACCATCACAGGTCCTAACCACATCAGCCACACCATCAGGTGCTCATTCACCTGCATATCACTAGTATGATATATACTATCATGTGCCATCAATGCCCCTCTGCCATGTACATTGGCCAAACCAGATTGTCCATACACAAAAGAAAAAAAAGGACCAAATCAGACATCACAAATGCTAACATCTGTAAACTAGTAGGACAGCACTTCAATCTCCCTAGACACTCAGTAGCAGACTTGAAAGATACCATACTTCAACCAAAAAACCTTCAAAAACAGACTTTAGCATGAAACTGCAGTGCCAGAACTCATATGCAAACTTTACACAATCACTGACTCAGTCTGAATAGGGACTTAAAATGGCTAGTTCATTACAAAAAATAATTGTCCCTCTTCACACATTCTCACCTTCTAATCAACTGTTGTGAATGGGCCTCATCTACCCTAACTGAATTGACTTTGTTAGCACTTGCCCTCCCCATAGTAATGTTTCTCACCTGTCCTTGCATGTGTATATATACCTCATAACTGTAGTTTCCACTTCATGCATGGGTTGCAGCCCATGAAAGCTTATGCCCAAAGAAATTTGTTAGTCTTTAAGGTGCCACAGGACTCATTGTTTATCATGTAAGTAGGGTTGTTAGCTTCTTCCACACATTGAAGCAATTAAAGTTTTAATAGTTAGACATTCTAATTTTTACACTCTCTCCTTGGTAAACAATTTTTTATTAAGCCTCTGATTTGCAAGTCAATTATGAGCATATTCTTTAGTGCCATGTTTTTTCCCTCCATCATTGTCACTAACAGAGAAAGTATTTAGTTTTCAAATACTGGCAATTTCTGAAATAGTTTAGCATTCGTGCTCTTGAAAACTGTCTGTTCTATAAACCAGAAATCTTCTTTCTATACATTTTTATGTGTAATGTAATTTCATTGGTTAGATAGACAAGGGGACATACAGAGACATTAGACAATTTACAAACATTTCATAAAGGAGCCTTTGCCAAATCTTTTCATCTAAAAATTCTTATTCAATTCAATAAATGTTTCAGAAAATGTTCTACTGTCAATAAGACTCAACCCTATAAGTTGTAAGCATGAAGGTTACAACTTCCTGCCTTGCCGTATAACTTTTAGCAAGTGCAATCAAAATTAGACTTGCCATAGAAACCTGGATTTCAACCTTATTGAGGCTATCCTTTCCTCACAATAAGATAACATCCTCTTCTTCAAATATTGCTGGTACAAGGCACTAAAAGGAAATATCACAATACAGAAATTTTAAAGGAGTAGCAGCAAGCCATTATTTAAAGAGAGAATTTTAGATAAAAATAAAAAATTCATATCACAGTCATTTCTGCTCTCATCAATGAGATAAGAGAAAAGCTATGTTCCAGTGTTGTGTTCTGCTGGAAGCTGTCTTTTGAATAGCAGAAGAACTAGAGGAATGAGAGCCCTATTTTTCCTCAGTTCTGGGGGAGACTGTGCCACAAGGTCGTGCAGTGTTCTCTTGGGCAGCCATGAATCAGGGACAGGAATTGCTGGCTTCTGCTGCTTTTATGGAGTCATTTCCCATTCTCTCTCCAAATTTCGTTGGTTCAGTGGAGGTGGCTGCAGTTCTGCCATTAGTTACTGATCCTGCATGATTTATTTATTTGCACAGAACTCTGTCCATGCAGAGCCCTATTGATTTAAATGGGATTTTGCATGCATACAGGGTTCTAACTTGGTTTATTCCCTCTGTCTTCCTTTGTCCAGGGTGAAAATGATCATCTTATGGGGTTAAGTTCTTTAAAAATATGCTAATGACCATGGGGTATGTCTACACTTGCAACTTAGGTCGACTTAAGGATGCTTAAGTTGACCTACAGAACTCTGCGTCCACACTGGGTGCTTATTAAGTTGACTTAAGTTCTTCCTTAAGTCAACTTAATAACTTCCCCTCTTTACAGATTTATTTATCGCATGAGCTTTCGTGGGAGAAAATCCCACTTCATCAGATGCTTTGAAGAGGAATTTTGAAGTGGGATTTTTCTACTACGAAAGTTCATGCGATAAATAAATCCGTTAGTCTTTAAAAGTGCCACAGGACTCTGTTTTTCTAAAATAGACTAGCACGGCTACCCCTTTGGAAATTCCCCTCTTTAGATCAATTTAAGGCTCAAGTCTACTTAAGGCTTAAGTCAACTTGTTAAGTCGACTTAAAACCAGTGTGGACGGCTATGTCTACACTACAGGCTCTGTTCAGTCAACTTAACAAGGTTGACTTTAAGTCAACTTAACAGAGTCGACTTAGCCTTTCTAGTGTAGACATACCCATGGAGTATAGTGGGGGTACAGAGGAGGAAGGGAAGAGGAACCTTGACATATAATCCCATGCTATAACTGCATACCATTTAAGAATTCTTTTTATTTGAATCTTTCACTTTAAGAGTCAACCAAATTAATGTTTCCATTTACAATCACACAGTTTGTTTGGTTTGTTTTAAATGAAACAAACTCCCACAGAGATAAAATAAAGATGTATATATTAGTTTTTCTCCTGCAATGCCTTCATTGATAGCAAGGAGTTTCTAATATATAGTAAATACTTGTACCAATAGCAGTGTTTTGAGAGAGTCTAAAATGCTCTAATCTATTTCAAAAGAAGAAAATCACTCCCTGAACCATGCCATGATGGCTCATAAACAAATAAGTCAAAGAGAATCAGGCAATATTTCCATCCCTAATTTATTTCCACTTAAATATGCATAAATCATTCATTTGAGGCAAGTAGAACTGCCATGTTGGTACCATTCCTAGAAGCTTTAAATCAAGGGCAATTTATTTAATGTTTTCTTACCTTGCAATGAATATAAAATTCTATTTGTCTTGACCTTTTAAAGAGGCTGCTGAAAGAACATGTTTTCTTCAAATTTCAGGTACTATATAAATAAAAGCATCTTAAAGATTGTATTTGGGTAGTTTGACCTACATGCCTCACAGTTCAATGTAAAGTGTAGCTAACAAAAAGCTCCTGAAAATTGCTAGGCATTAAAAGCCCAGTTGACCTAGAGAGGAAGGATGATCCAATGGTTAAGGAATTGGCTTAAGATTTAAGAGAGCCAAATTCAGTTCTCTTCTGACATGCATTTCCAGTGGTGTCTTGGGCAAGTCCCTTAGCCTCTCGGTGCCTCAGTTTTCCATCTGTAAAGTGGGGATTATAGTATTTTCCTACCTCATAGGAGGGTTCTGAATAATTGTGAGCTGCTCAGATACTGTGGTGATGGGGGCCATATAAGTACCTTAGATTGATTTTAATAGGGCCAGTTCACCTGGGATATGGTGGTGAATAGAAACTAATGAACAAATTCTCTGCTGAGGTAATGACAATTAAATGATGCCAGCAGATAAAGGTGCCACTGCTTCTAATATAAAAGGAAAATTACTATATTTCTTGGCTAAAAAGATAGGAGATGGGGGGAGGGTGCTGAGTCTGTGGCAGATGAGGGTGTCGGCTTGAAGGTATTGGCTGATTGTGCCTGCTCAGATACTCTGTTAATGTGTGTGTGTGTGGGGGGGGGGGAGCTTGCATTTTATTGCTGCCTTGCTGAACTGAGGTCTGTGCTGAGTTTGTGATCAATGAGGGTGTTAACTTGGAAGTGCTGATTGACTCTGCCCGCTCAGACATGTTTGTTAATCTTTCTCTGTGTGTTCAACTGATTCGGGGGGGAACCCAGCTCTGTTAAAGTAAGCCCTGCAGGGCAGTTCCAGTGGGAGGCAGGGACTTGACGAATAGAGAAATAGAGCTCCCTATAGAAACACAAGTGACACAAGCAGTACATTGATTAAATCACAGAGACCCCAGAACATAACCCTAATAAATGAACACACCCCAAGGTGACATGTAAATCTCGTAACAGTGGAGGCAACAGAAACAGGAGTGAACCCCAACAATGAAGTTGTGGACAAGGATGTCAAGTTGGAAGACAACGTGGAGCAGGTGACTGGGTTGTTTGCTAACATGGAGAGCAAGGACCTTTCCTCTACCCAGGAGGGTGTAAGCTAGTCCCAGCCTTCTAGTTCTGGTGTGCAGGATGCAGGAGTAGGGAGCTTGGATAAGTGAGTTTTTTTTTTTTGAGATGCTGCTGCTTAGTTACATGAGATTATGGCTGTCCTTTGCATTATGCAGCAGGTTGAAGGGATAAAAATGTATAAGATTAGCGGTATTTGCATGTGCTTCCCATTTCACTCTTCAGCTAGGCAGTACGGCAGTCGACCGTGTTAATGTACACCGAGACTCCATGGGAATCCTCCAGAGCTATTTCTAGAAAACTTCCCTGGAGGTACTCTGCAATGCTCTGTCAGATTCCTCAGCAGAGCTGCTTTGCTTTTTCCCCTGATGTAGGAAACTTTCTTATGCCAATCAGCAATCACTTGTTAAGGGACCAAAGTGGCAAACAGGTGAGCAGCCTAGAGACCCAGTTTGAAGCTGCTCACACAAAGAAGATGCACTCTAGCATCCCTGTTTTCTCTCAGAACTGAAATACTGATTTTTATGGCCCCTGCCTTTAGAAAATAGGGGCACAATTTGAAATGTTGTCCTCCTCTACCCACATCAATACTCCAAACAACCATTCAGAACCTTTTCCCCAGCTTGAGTGCCACCTCCCCCAGGCACAACTCGCCATATCCTGGTTGACTGTCAACCTGCGTACTTGCCAGGCCACCCGTGAGAAAAAGATGCATTTTACAGTAATGCAGCAGTGCCGGTATTGCACTCACAAAAATACTCTGTTCATTTTTTTATTGTGCTTCTACAGATGTGCCCTTGAGGGGAAACAGCTGCAGTTGCACTTCATAAGAAAACAATGACAGAGAAGCAAAGAAGAGATGTTTCAAGAACTCCTCCAGTCCATGTGGGGGATGCGGGAGAAAAAAGGGCATGGAGACAGTGTCCAAAAATCATAAAATTGATAGGCAGGAGAAGAGAGAAAACCGGAAGTGACTCCTTCAGTGGTAGCAGGTCACGAGTGAACGATAAAAATTATGGATAAAAGCCCAGAACTCAGAGAATGTCCTCCCAGATGTACACTCTCTCTTATACCAGTAGTAGAGAGGTAGATCTCAAGTAATACAGGGCTTTCAGAATCAACCCCTGCCATAAGTGAGAGGCTTTTCTAGGAACACCAACAGAAAGCTTTCCTTTAATTTCAACAGAATTTTGTTCACACTCCTAAATGAACAGTAGCCAGTCAGGCCACAAAAGAGCCCTCTTTGTATTGCTAGCAATAACCTGAGCAAGTAAGTGGGACTGTATATATGCAAGTAGCTTAGGGTCTTATTTGAAGCTTGATGAAATCAATGGAAAGATGCCCAGTGATTTCCTGGGATTTTGGCTCAAGTCTTTAGCACATCTTGAAAGAGACAGTTCATGTCACTCTTCAGAAGATGACACATTCACATCAGTTCAGAAGAAAATCATCTGCCCAATTTGGTACGTCAGGCTTGGTTTTTATACTCTGAACAAAATTGCTTGGATATGCCTGAATTGAGACTGTTCCTTTATGGGAACAGGAATGCAAACCACTGTGTGTCAGGATGGAACGCTTTAATCAACTACATGTTAGTAGGCTTGATTGCTGTTAGAGGTTCTAAGTCGTGTGCTTTACAGGTGAGAATAAATTCTACTTCAGTGTTTCTTCATGACTATAAGAAATGTGGTCACCAACACCAAAACAATGATATTTTGTCTTACTTTGTGCATAGGAAAGATTTTTGTCTGACTCTGGCACCTTCTGTTTGTGGCGCAAAGGACCTTAAAAACTTTAATTACACCTAATAACACTCAGCCTGTGGGGCAGATGAATAGTACACTCCCTGTTTTGTATGTGAAAAAACTGAGGCACAGAGCTGGAGTGACTTTCCCCAAGATTGCCACAGCGAATCCGTGGCTGATTCAGGAAAAGAATCCTGCCTTTTTGTCGTCCCTGCTCATACCCCAACACCATGCTACAATAAAATGTCACTTGTGAAGTGGGTCAGAAGCAGGAAGCAAATGATGGTGGTTTGTGTGTGTTTGTATGTGTTGTGTATTCCAGGCACCTTCTGCTTCTGTGTTGGGAGACTGCCTAGTGAAGTGGTGTGAAATGCCCTCACTGCACTGTAACAGAAGATGGCAGATGCTAAAACAGGTTGCATGACTTTGTCATAAGGGGTCTGACAGTGAATCCTGTCTTTCCATCTCCCAGTTGCTTCCCAGAAAAGGTCAGGTTGGCAGGAGCAGAGTAAGAAGCTTCCCCGCCTACGCACCCTAAGCAGGACAAAAGTAGCAAGGACAGACTAATCTCTAGAGGGACCATTCCCTGTGTGGTGGGATGTGAAAGTGGTGGGGGGGGGGGGGGGGGAAGGAAGAGGGTGCATGCCATTGGGTAGTGGGAAGAGAATGACAGTGATTAGTTTGTGATATTGATGAGTTTCTACAGGGCAATTGTCTGTGAAAGCTGCTGTATGTTCAGTGTTTGCTTTCGGTCATTATAGGCTGCACAGTGTGGCCATTTGAAACTTCACAGCTACAGTAGGAATAGAACTCGGCTCTTACTCCGGAAGCATGGGCTCTGGGAATTAAAGAAGCATCCCTGTTAACGGTGCAGGGCTTAGCACACACACATGAGCAGCCCCTGGTTCTATCTAACAACAGGAGTACTTGGAGACACACTAGTTCATATATCACTCTACAGCACCTCTTTTTCCAAGGATCTCAATGCACTTCACAGATACTAATGACTTTTCACAACACCCCTATGAGCTATAGATTAAGTAAGCATTATCTTACCCCTTTTACAGATGGAGAAATTGAGGTAAATCGCAAGGCAAGGGATAACACTGGAAATAGAACCCAGATTATCTGGCTCCCAGTCTTCTACTATAACTGCTAAAATGCTTTAGCAGAGCTAGATTGCAGTGAATGGAGGAGGAGTTGGAGTGAAAGCGGATGCTATTGGCAGGCCTGGGTTACACTGCAAAGGCTTCTTGCTTTAGGTGGAGTGATAGGAAAGACTTTTTTACTGGAAGGTAAAAGCATGTGATAGATTTTATGTGGGTTAAAACCACAGGTATCTTCATCAGTTTCCTCAAAACTACCCCATGAGAAACCTCCAGTTCTGAGTCATCCTTAGATTGAGGAAATCCAAAACGGTTTAGAAATGACTTGTCTCTCAAAGGGGTGGCTGGCTCAGGTCAGGCCCCTGAAACTGTCCGCTGGGAGGTTGTCACATTGTGAGATACATGGCTGCCTGGGAGACCTTCAGTCCCTTTGTGATGTCACATTAGTGAAGGTTCTGCACTTGGACCCCACTGAGCTGCTTAAGGAGAGGTGGGAAAGGAGGGTGTGATGACTGACTGGCTCTTCTGATGTTCTTCAAAAGTGTGATACTTTATAAAATTGTTCTTTGTAGTACTGGACACTAAACTCTTATCCCTGTGAAGTGATCAGAGTTGATTCACAATAAAGGGATGGACTGAGTGAGGATGGACAAATACAGGGACAGGACCCAAGGGGAGGAAGCAGATTTAACGAGAAAATAACAGATGCTACTCTCCTATTTTGAGTATTGGACTCTAAAGGGAGTTTAACTACAGTTGGTTGCTAAGGGCAATTCTGGCAAGTGGGGTGCTGTGAAAAATAAAAAGGTTATGTGGAGAACGAGGTTAGTTCACCCCCCTGGATACTATTCCTCCCTTTACCACATATAGCTTGTGTGATGCCAGGAAAGTAATTTAAACCAAACCTTTTCTAGGTGGTCACTAATTGGGTGTTCCTCATTTTCCAGGTGGCGAAGGTCCACCTCATGGGGGTCAGTTCAGCAGTCAGGATAATCAGAGTAGTGTATTGTTTCTGAGGGTAGTAGAAAGCTGGCTATAACAGCTCAGTGGCACCTGAGAACTCCACTAGTGCTTGAGAATCCCCATCAGGCCAGCTAGGCTAGTTTCAAGGCTTTTGATTGTGGCTGAGGATTTGGTCTGGTGCCTCTATTTATATCACTGTTCATAAGAGACATTTGAGGAACAGAAAAATGCATATATTCCAGGGTAGTGAGAAATCAATCCGAGAAAGAAAGTTCATGCTGCATGACAAATTAGGCAAACACGTCAATGTATTAGGATGCCTAGCATAACAGATGTCTATTTCATAGTTTTTGCTGATATTGCTGAGACACTATGTTAGATTTGAATGGCTCTCTAACACAAACCACTAAAAGTATATTTTATACATCCATGTTAGTTCATATTCCCTTTTTCTTGTTAGATTGTGGGGAAGGAACAATCATCAATCATATCTGTGTTCCCAAAACTAATAGGAGAAATATAATAGTATTTTGCACTTCTATATTGCCTTTCCTGTAAGTAACACGGAGTGCTTTACAATTACTGATTGTACTCCTGTGTGATAATGATAGGTCAATCCCATTTTATGCCTTTTTTTAAATTGGGACAAATGAAGAGAAGTCAAGTTACTCCACAAGTTACCCATGGAGATAGCAGAAGAGCTAGTAAGAACCCCCAGAACTCCTGTGTATCTGTCATTTACACTAAAGCTACCTCCCACCCACTGGCTAATCCTGCAAGGTGCAGAGTATTCTGAATTCCCAGGAAGTCAGTGGCCTGCAGAAGTCACAGCAGCACTCTGCTGGAGTGGGACTTAATTCTGCAACCACTCGATTTTGGGACAATATTGAGTCAGAAAAGAGTTTGATATATTTGCATGAAAGATGTCGTTAAGGAATAAAGTTAATTATAAATTGATGGTTTTTGCTTTCTCCTATCTTTTGTCTTGCTAATCTAAAGGATTTTTTAAAAACTATTTAATACAGTAGTTGTCTTTACACATGTAGCAGATGGACATGAATTAAAGAACCTTGCAGCTCCTGGCTTGCCACATATTAATGGGTAAAGAAATGTGAAACCAGGACATTTGGTTCAATATTCACTGCTTGTTGTGTGCTGTGATTACAGGGTGTTGATGGCTTGTCTGTCATCAGCATTCAGAAGTCTGACAAGTAATCCTCAAACCGCCAAACTATTTTAAAAGAGAAATGACTGGCAAATCAAACAAAATCCAGAAATCTTTCTCTCTCTGAGAAGATACTCTCTTACCCTGTCACTACATCTTGGACCTTCTTATATACTATACTATCTTTGGGCTCCACAGTAAGGCTATGTCTACACTTGTTAATTTAAGTCGACTTAGCTAAGTTGACTTAACTAAGTCGACTTAGCATGTCTACACTCAAAATTTAAGTCGACTTAAAGGGGACCTTGCCAAATCAACCTACAGCATCCACACTGGATGCCTAGGTCCACTTCTAGGGGCTAGGTGGACCTGGGACAGGTCCATGGTGGTGGGGGGGGCACCCCTTGCCAAGTGCCAGGGGGCTCAGCCTTTGCCCCATTGGACCTTGCCCCATTGGACCCTGACAGGGCATAGGGGCAGGGTGGGCAGGGCTCTGCCCTGCCCTGTAGGGGGGGGCACGCCAGGCTGTGGCTGTGCCAGACACCCTGGCAGGGAGGGCAGTGGGGAAGTCCTGGAGCCCCCTAAGTCGACTTAAACTCGACTTAGGGCTACTCCACGTCTACACTGGCTAAGTCGACTTTCTAAAGTCGACTTAGCCAGCAAAATCGACTTAAAACTAGGTTTTATAAAGTTGACTTAATTTGTCCTTAAGTCGACTTAAGCAGCTGCTTAAGTCGACTTAAGGAAAGTGTAGTGTAGACGCAGAGTAAATTAAGTTGACTTAAGCAAGGCTGGCTCTCCCTCCACCTATCAAGTTGACTTAGAGTCTTGTGTAGACTCTCTAAGTCGACTTAATAAGGTCAACTTAAAGTCGACTTAAGAAAGGCGACTTAACTTTGAGTGTAGACATAGTCATGCTTAGCTTTAACCTTGTATGTAATAATAATAAAGTACCATTGACTTGAATGGGACTATGCATATACTTAAGTTTAAGTATGGACTTAAATGATTTAATGTATTGGGGCTACCATGCTCAGCATCTGGTGGGATCAAGCTTTAAATGAATAACCTGCCTTGACACATGTTACCTATCAGCTCTGTGTTCTTTGGGGAACCAGGATAACTCACCAGAACCACCCCACCCAACCTCTGCTTGAACCAGAACTGATTGGAGACAGACTTACCAACAGCAGTGAAAAGGTAGTGGGAAACACACCTGAACCCCTTCAGACAAGGGTGACAAGATTGAGGCAAGTAACTAATCTCACCTCATCTATATCAAAAATATGAGAAGGAGGCATCTCCATTAGAACACTGAATGGAAATCAGAGAGCCTCATTTGCACCAAAGATGGAACAAGGTACTATCTCTATTAGCATATTGAATGGAGAACCAAGCTCCAAGGCAGGAATGGCAGTGAACTCTAGGATCAGTGAAGTAAGGAAGCATGGCATGATGGGAGATCTCTGATCCAGATGTTAAAGAACCCTGTCCGCAGTAGGTAAAGGATGGGAGAAGGAAGGCTCCTGGAAACTTAAAGTGGTGGCCAAAAATAATAAACTTTATTAGTCTCCCTCTTTGGGACGCAAAGGGTTAACAGTTGTGCTGCTGGCTGAACTAACTCAGAAGTCAGCTTCACAGATAACAAGATAGCCCCAGGGGATTACTTCACAGTTTAACATACCATGAGTTACGCAGAGATAAACGTTCAGAATAAACCCTCCTCTTGGACTCTTTTGATAATTCAGAGATAAAGTATAACAAGACAGAATCCAATACATAAAACAATAAGCATAACAATAATCCCCAAACCTACACCAATTGTAATATCTTGGGTTAAAACTGAGGTAAAAGAGTTATTCACATTCAACTATATACATTTAAAGGGAAAAGAAACAATCATGAGAAGTAAATGTGGGGGATACTCGGGGTCACATACGTACCAAGACTATCAGGCAGGCAATTAGCAACAGCATGACGTCTTAAGGTGGAGGTTGAAATAGACTCGGACCGGCACTCTCGGGGGAACTCCTACTGCAGGGTGATCAGGCCTGGCAGTTAACTCGTGGAGACTCCTTCCTTGCTCCATGCGGCATGGTAGCTTTTATGGCCTAGGCCACTGCTTCCTGCCGAGGGCTGTGATTGGCCAGATTTCGCTGCAGCAGGAATTTGGGGATGAGGGGCTGCCTGGTTCCTCCTGTCCTTATTTGGCCAAAGGAATTTTCACCAGCTCTCTAGGTTCCGGGTCAGAGCCCTCTACACCCCTGGGGCGGGGGGGGCAGAGCAGCCATGATTGACTTGCCCTCCAGATGCCCTCACATGGGCGAGGGGGATGACCCACCCCTTTGGGAGCTGGCTTAGAGCGAATCAGGGTCCGAATAAAGCATGTTGATAGTCACAAGCCTAGCAGCCAGGAGTTCTCTA
>ML685888.1:1225911-1251880 GCA_007922175.1 Pelusios castaneus | reverse complement strand
AAGCATGTTGATAGTCACAAGCCTAGCAGCCAGGAGTTCTCTACGTGACCTGGGGGGAATATCTGATAAACAGTTTCTCTACGACTTTATATCACAAGGGAGGTGGCGGCCATTTTATGGGGTACTCATAACAGCCCCTTAACAAACCCATGCCTGCACATACCCCGTTCAGCAATTCTCAGACCATTTCTAGTCATAGATCGTTTATTGATATCCAAAACACTGAATCTGCCTGACTGTACTGTTAGCTTCCTGGAAAGAACATTGTTCATAGCCAGGAATGATCAGTTCCTATTGTCCAGCCTAAACAAAACAACTCTGATATACTCCATTGAGCCATTATTTACCCATAAACACATTTAGTGTTCTCCTTTGAACCATTCTTTCTTCCTTCAAAAACCCCCTCCCAAGCTCAAAACTCTGCTCTGGGGTTTGAATTCAGAAGCTGCATAAGTTCCACTGCAATTTCACCTTTTTCTGATTGATTGTGTTGGGGGGTCTCTTTGTCTCTCTTAAGCACTTTGAACTGTAAGCTGAACAGCTGTGTCCTGGAAACCTTTGATCAGTTCAAGCTGCGCTGAAATCCCAATGCTCTCTCTATCTTTGTGGTTAAGCCCCCTTTTTCCCCTCAGAATTAATTTGATCTCTCTCTCTGTCTCTCTCTCAGTCCAGTGGGTGTTTATTTGAGTCTGGGGCTGGAGGAACCCAACCCCAGGAAACTTCGGTCTGCAGGGTAGCTCCTTTGGGAGGGGACTTACAGAAGGGAAACAAAGCTTCCTTATGAAAACACAAGTGATATGAGCAGTACATTGATGAAGTTACAGCTTCCTTTCTCCCAGGAAAGTAACCCTAATAAATGAGTGCACCCCAAGATAATGGGCAAATCTGGTAACACAATATGGTTAAGATGACATTACCACTTCCATCCTATTACTGAGTTCTCAGCAACTATTTTTAGACAAGTGGGACCTAATTAGTGCATGTTTTAATGAAGGAAATCTAAGATGATCTCATTTCTAATACTAAGCATTACAGCCCTGATCCTGGAAAGGTTTATGTGCATGAACAACTTCGTACATCTGAGTATCCCGCACTGAAGCCAGCAGGACTAATCACATGTGTGAAGTTATGTACATGCATAAGTGTTTGCAGGGTTAGTGTGCCTATGTCCATACGAATGAGTCAGATGACAGTACTTTTTTAAATGTCTTTGGACTGATTTTTGAATGAACTATAATACAATGATGAAAGAATAATTATACTTGCATTTCGGTGGCTGCATCTTGGAACTAGTCCAGCAGATATTTTGGCCAAGTGACTCATAAGATGCTTCCGAGAAGGGTATAAAGAGAGAATACCGTGTTAATTCTCCCACAATATACAATGATCTCCTCAGTAAAATGTTTTGGAGGTTATATTTGTCATTTGAGGTTGTTTTCTGAAGTTGTAAGAGAGACTTCTATATAAATAGCAAATATCTATATTTCTACATATATATGCATGCCTTAAACTTTTACTATTGTATTCCTAAGAAAATTAGTAAAGCATATTATATAGACGTCTGTGGCTATATAATATCTTTTCCAGTTCATGCGATCTGTCTATCCATGGCTATTACATTGAACATATTGGTATCTGAGCATGTGTTTTGCATTACTTTTACCTGTGTATCAAACTGCAGCAATTTTTCCATCAGAAAAATCATCAGCTTATGTTGTAAACGGGTCCTGACATGAAGGGGATTCAGTGTTCTTCTTTGCTCCTATATTACTTATCAGTCAACCCACTCCCTTCCAACCCATCAAGCAATCTCATGAAATGTATTTAGGCAGAAAGAAGGGCTGTATTTTTCCATTAGTGCATCATTGCAACTTCAAAAGTGTGCTTGAGAGGCTCAGAAATGAGTAGCAGAGTGCGGTTATCCAATAGTAGAAGGCTGCCACTTGTCATGCACTCTCTATTAAAATAACATGGGTAGCATTAGAAAAATGATAAAATAAGAGACATTACCAGAGCCTCTTAGAATACATGGTACAGTAGAACACAGCACCTGTGACTCTACCGATTCCCCTAAATGAACGAAAGTCTTCTGATATTTATGAAACATACCCCTTTATTTCAATGGTACAAGAGGTACACAAGCTTAAGCGTAGCCGGCTACATTATACCTTGTATGTTTAGATGCCCCATGAAGGCCCTGTAACCTTGTCATCTGGTGTAGCTCTTGTATTATAGGTCAGTAGTGATCACATGACAAGTGCAGTTCCTGACTGATGGCTAAATAAAGCTCCTTTACTCTGGACTATGTTGCACATTATTACCTTGCTCTCCACGTACTAATGTGTTTTGCATGTGTTCTGCTGCAATCAATGTGAGTGAATGAATAGAACTGTTGCTAAGATTTGTCATATAAATAAGCTTCCCTGAGTGGTGTTTAGTTACAAAGGAGGCCCTCCAGGACCATGGATGGGCATGCCCCCTCCCTGACTGACTGGTGGAAAGAAAAATTACAGCACTTCTTTAATTAAAAAAAAAAAAAAGATATAAATGGCAATTGGTTTGTTCTCTTTTTTCATGGACTCCTTGTGGCTTTTGTCTTTGCATCACAGGATGGAGAGGAAGTTAATTGAATCACCATGTGTCTCCAATTACAGTAATATCCTTAGCATTCGTTCCTTATTGTCTTATTTCATAAACATAGCAGCACTGGGTGTTGGACAGTTCTTTTTATAAATAGATGAATTCCAGTGCTACTAATGGAACATACATGTACCAATACTAAGTATTATGCTAGAAGATGTTAATGGTTGCCCTCAACCACAGATCTGATTAACATTAATGGATGTACTGAGCACCCATCACTCACGTTAAATGAACGAGCAATGGCTTTGTATGGTGATAGCTGGAAATAATAGAAGCCACCATACAAAGTACTGGCCAACATGGGAAAAACTGAGTAGAAGCGAAGACATATGGATTGAGGCATATCTTTGGGGACTGATTGCCCCAGGGCACTTATTGGTTGTACCTCTGTGTGGCAGAAGCAGAAAGGTAGAAGGAAGTCTAGAGAACGCCATCAGAGAGACAGAGAAACAGTTATAAGTATAGCCCAGAGAGGGAGCATACAGGCAATATGCCATGGGGCACAGGACTAGCTGGAAAGAGAACTGGAAACTGTGAGAAAGAAAACTACCTACTCTTTGCTCCTTTTGTGACCAGGGAAACAGGACTTTGTCTGCATTCTTTGTAAATAAGCCAGATTGAACCTAAAATAAAATAAAATGCAGTGGAAGCCACTTATTAACAATGCATTCCTCATGGTATCTCACACCCCAGTGGAGTCAATAAATCTGATTTCTCATGAAATAACATGTTCTGATGATATCTGAAGCCCAGTTTTGCAGACAGGCAGTTCTAGTAGTTCAGATCAGATCTGGATTTTGTATCTTTATTGAGAACCATCAAATCTTCTGAGATAAGCTCATATATGACAAACCATATGTACACATCTGTGCAACTTTTTAAAAATCAGTGTGAAAGTGCTGAGAAAGTTTTCAATGAGGAACAATAAAATTAATAACCAACTCATTTATTTAATTTCCCATATAGGTAAAACAGATTTTCCTCTCCTGCCAATCCTTATTAAGAAGAATAATGCATTATAATTTGTAATTATATCTCAAACTGTAAAGAAGGGAAACAGAGTGAGAGCACAGTTGAAGAACTCTCCTAAAAATTAGAATTAAAAAACATAAGGGGGTATCCTAACATATTACAAAATGGATTTTAATATTTAAACTCTTTATCAATAGATAGATCTAAGCTCCCCCCCCTTTTTTTTTCAAGAAAGCATGCATTTCATGCATAAAGAAAATTGTACAGGCATGAATTTTTGATACACTTTTAGCACTTGAAATTAAAATGCTCCAAGAAATTTATTGCTCTTAAAGCCCAGCCCATCTTCTTCATTTGGGTATCACAACTAGTCTAGTTCTACCTATGAAAAGTAACTTCAAGAAAGTATTCTAGATCTCCAAGTCAAAGCAAAGTGTACATGTTTTGATAAGTAGCTTTATGAAACTTATGGGGAATCTGAAATGAGTGTGGTCTTGTTCAAAATGGAGTCAACAATTCAGGATATATTTTGAAGGGCCCACACAACTTACAGTATCATATTTCAAGAGTTTAAGCAGGATTTGTCTTCATCTGTTTTTAAGAAAATCACCTGTGATGTCAATTTTTAAAAAAAACGTTTTAGTCAGAATGTCATTTGTCTAACGGTTAATGTAACTATAAATCCAGCCTATAAAGAAAGCAAGTAATGGCACATATGATTGTTGCCCCTTCTTTTAACGCTAGTACTATCCCTGTGCTAAGTGACTGATGACCCTTGCAGCTCAGCTTTAGACGGGAGGAGAAATCAGTTGACATGGATCCTGCATATAAGTCTAAATGCAACTTGCTTTATTTATACATATATCTATATACTCCACCTAGAGCAGAGTTATAGGCATCCCTTTCTTTCAAGAGTTTCAGCCCCACACCAATGATCCATCCCTAGGGAATATCTCTGTCTCAAGAATGGACTCTATTCAGAAACCAAGGCAGACAGCAAACTCTCCTGCCACTCACACAGCTCCCTCTACCCAGAAACACTATAATCAAAAACTAACAAGACCATAGCATGTCTTCCCAGCACCGAACATTTGACTGCACCTGTAAAAAGAACTTGGAAGACTATAACATCACCACCTAATGACACCTGCACTGGGATTACCTTTCCCGTTTTATTTAATGCTATTACCTTCCACAATTATCAGATGTATAGATATTTCACAACATATTTTTAGTAGCAGAATATTTTGTCTTTTGACCCTTTTTACTTTTTATTTCAATATTTAAAAAAAAAACATTCAAACAATGCTTTGTAGTTTAACATGTGCTTTAGCCATTGCATTGTTTCTTTATTTTCCATAGTTTCAGTCAATTTTCCCATAGTGTTCACCTTTAAATATTTAATTTTTAAAAACTTTTTCTATGCATTCACATTCTGTAACCCCCAAAGAGCCAACTGATTCTCATCTCACCTATATTGCCATTCCCAAACTGAGAAGAACAAGATCTCTTGTATAAGAATAATTTGATGACTTTCAAATTTCCATTTATATGCTAAGAGATTTTGTCATTGACCTATGTGCATATTAAGATCTTATTAGGCTCTTTGTATTAAACATTTGACTTTGTCAATCACAATATGGATGCTTTGATAAAGCTTATATTATGTTTATCATTTAAACTCTTTAAACTCTATCATTTAAATGTTTATCATTTTTCTAGCTTGTGCAGAGATAAGATTTTTTGCTCTGGATATAAGTCATTTCATATTTACTGTCCTGGTACTTCGGTTTTTTTTTCTCCCCCTCCAGAACTTTGTGTGCTCTCTCAACTGTTAGAGCTATCCTGTGGTCTGTTAGCTATAATGTTTTCAGCATACTTAAGAATTCTTCCAAATGAAGTAGATTTGCTGTATATTTTTAGACAGTCCTATTCATCAAACATTGTGGTGCCTGCAGTGATTTTTCCAGGTCAACATTTTTCTCCTAGTGCTGTTTTTCTACAGCTTTCTGGTTTTCTTTTCTTCTTCTAGCTAGTGGCAACTCTGTTCTGGGGATCAGATTATTTTGCTCAGCTTCTTTTCATTAGAAAATGGAACTTTAGCTTCTTTTCAACCACATCTATTTTTTTTCTCATGTGGTATTTTTTTTTAAATGGAGAGACTTTGATCTATCGTGACTTTTAAACAATCCTGTCAAATTACCCTGCACTCTGTGTTTGTGAAGGCATTAAGACTGCTTTATTAAGACATAAATGTAATGGATGACAAAAGACACAAAAACCCCTCCTAATCAAAAATGAAATTTTGCCTAAGAAGAATCATTCTCCCCCCCCACCCCAAAGTGGTATGGGAGCAGAAACAAATATGGCTCCCCTAGGGCTCCCCCCCTTTACCAATAATGGAATCTGTCAGAACTCTCCCCTCTGCCACATTACTGCACAGTTTAGAACTGGGGGCAGAACTGGGAATGCGGGAGGAGTGGGAGTTAGAGGCAAAGCTGGTCTGGGGTGGAGTGGGAATGAAGGCAGAGCTGGGCTGGGGACAGAGTAGCGGATGAGTGGAGCTGCAGATGGAGGCAGATCTGAGTTACGGCTGGCACCAGATTAGGTTGGGTGGCATGCCTCCTTTTCCCCCTGATAGACACTGGCCCAGGCACTGCCATGCACCCTCCTGAAAGTTCCTCCACTCTATGAGGGCACACCCCACAGTTTGGGAACCATGGCCTTAGCGTCAACAATGATCAGCTAACATGTTATCTAATAGGGCTGTGTTTACTTACACTAGGTGTACTACATAGAGTAAAAATATGTCAGCTGAAACACTTTAAAATGTCATTCATTTTCTCAGCATAGACAAGCTCATATGCACTCTAAAGAAGAGACTGACATGCTGTGAAATAAATTCAGTGTCTGCTTTAATCCTACTCTTAAAAGTTGGGCCAGAGAATAGGTTTTGGTGAGCTGAAACTCCTGCTTATTCCACATCAAACTTGTTACTTGACAGAATGAGCTAGGACAACTCATTGAGGACAAAAAATTTCCCCTCAGAAAACCTCTGTGGGTTTTCTGGTCTATAGTGCTAGTATGTGATGATTTAGTTGTGTTATTCCTACTGATTGAGCTACATGGTGAAATCTCACTGCACTGCTGTGTGTCAGTATAATGTATATATACCAGTGCAGTGGGATTTAATCATTACATCCTTAAAACAAATTGTTAATGGTCTAGTACATTTAAATTCACAGGTACAGTGCACTATGGGCCAACTCACACTACAGAAAAGGGTAAGGTGCTACTAAGAAGAAAACACTTTTTCTTCTCATACTCACATGCGTAGTCTTGTCATGATAAGAATCAACTACAGACCACCTAACCAGGAAGAAGAGGTGAATGAGGCCTGTTTTCAACAATTAAATAAATAATCCAATTCACAGGACTTGATGGTGATGGGAGACTTCAACTAACCAGATATCTGTGGGAAAAATAACACAGCAAGGCACAAATTATCCAAAAGTTCTTAGAATGTATTGGAGACTATATTTTATTTCAAAAGGTAGAGAAAGCTACTGGGGAAAGGCCATCCTTGATTTGATTTTGACAAACAGAGAGGAACTGGTTGAGAATTTGAAAGTGGAAGGTTGCTAAGGTGAAAGTGATCATGAAATGGTAGAGTTCATGATTCTAAGGAATGATAGGAGAGAGAACACCAAAATAAAGACAATGGATTTCAAGAAGGCAGACTTTAGCACACTTAGAGAGTTAGTAGATAGGATCCCATGGAAAGCATGTCTAAGAAGAAAAACAATTGAAGACATTTGGCAGTTTTTCAAAGAGACATTATTAAGGACACAAGAGCAAACTTCCACTGTGTAGGAAGGATAGGAAGTATGGCAAGACACCACCCTGGCTTAACCAGGAGATTTTCAATAATTTAAAGATGAAGAAGGAGCCTTACAAAAAGTGGAAACTAGATCAAATTACAAAGGATGACTATAAACAAATAACACAATTATATAGGGGGAAAAACAGAAAGGCCAAGGCACAAACTGAGATCAAACTAGCTGAAGGCATAAAGAAAACATTTTTCAAATACATTAGAAACAAGAGGAAGATCAAGGACAGTGTAGGACCATTACTTGACAAAGAGGGGAAAAATAAAAATAGAAAATGTGTAAATGGCAGAGGAACTAAATGATTTATTTGTTTCGGTCTTGACCAAGAAGGTTGGTGGACGTTGGATGCCTGATGTAGGGGTGTGCAGTAAAAATGGGATAAGATCAGAAGCTGAAATAGGGAAAGAACAAGTTAAAAATTACTTGCATGATTTTTCAAAGATAACAGCCAATGGTTCAGATATCTTCTGAGTCAGCTTCTTGAGTATTGTAGGGTACACATCATCAGGCCGGGTTCCTTGAAGACATCTAACTTATCTAGAGCCTGACAATTCCTAAAGTAATTCACATATAAAACTTTTAAATTATTATTGCATTTGGATTAATAAAATCATTACCTCAAGAATATATGGGAAATGGGAAATAATCCATTAACATAAATAATTTTCTAATTATCCTAGGGCACAGATTTCACTGTGCAGTTGATTATGGCAAAAAACAGAAAAGTAGTTAGACTCATGTGTATAATTAAAGATTTCAGGGTGGACTGTATAGCATGGAAGTTCAGCAAGTTTCTTATTGGCCATTTTTAACTATTAAACATGTCCCTCCATGCGTTAGATTGTAAATTCATCTCCTTAGCCCAGGAAAGAAAATCAATCATCTGTGTTCCTGTTTTACCAGAAAACACTGAAATGAATTAAGCAGAAAAACTAGTGGATCTGTGTAACCACACAGCAACATTCAGTGCATGCATTTTCCAGGCTCCTCACTTCCTTTTTCTCATTCTGAATAAGATTTGAGTTTTTAGTGGTGTTGGGAGCATGTGACATGGAAAATGTCTAGAATCTTAGGCTATGTCTACACTTGGCCAAATAAGTCAATTTAGCATGTCTACACTATAAAATTAAGTCGACTTCAAGGGGACTTTTCCAAATCGACTTAGAGCATCCAAACTGGATGCCTAAGTCGACTTCTAGGGGCTAGGTAGACCTGGGACTGGTCCATGGTGGCGGGGGGTCACCCTTTCCAAAGTGCCAGGAGGCTCAGCATTTGCCCCATTGTACCCTAGTACAATTGGGGGCTGAGCAGGACAGGGACAGTGGAAGGGCATAGGAGTGGGATGGGCAGATCTGTGTCCTGCCCTGTGGGTGGGCACGCCAGACTCTGGCTGTGCCAGCCACCCTGGCAGAGAGGGCAGTGGGGGAGCCCTGGGGCGATTTAAAGTCAATTTAGGGCTAATCTGCATCTACACTGGCTAAGTCAACTTAATAAAGTCGACTTAGCCAGTAAAGTCGACTTTAAACCAGGTTTAATAAAGTCGACTTTAAATTTCCTTAAGTTGATTTAAGCAGCAGCTTAAGTTGACTTAAGGAAATTGTAGTGTAGACGCAGATTAAATTAAGTCGATTTAAACAGGCTTAAATTGACTTAATTTGTAAGTGTAGATGCACCCATACAAACTGGAAGGGACCCTGAGAGGTCATCGAGCCCAGTCCCCTGCACTCATGGCAGGACAAAATACCATCTTAAATTATCCTTGACAGATGTTTGTCTAATCTGCTCTTAAAAAAATTCCACGATGGAGATTCCACACGCTAACAGCAGTGATGTGGTTGTTATGGCATATATGGTGGCTCAGACTATCTGTTGGAATCCAAGCTCGCCCAGCCCCATGAGCCTGAGTTTGTATGGCTAGCCTGGGCTGCTATCTGTGTAGCAACATCCACACTTCTACTTTGAGTGGGCTAGCATGAGCACGGCTAGTGTGAATCTTTCTACTTGAGACAGAAGGTTTGCTCCCAGCTGCAGTGTAGACATATCAAGAAGGGTTAATACTTAAGCACCATGGTAAGATCCACATTCTTAACTTAAATAGAATTGATTCTGTCTTGCCCTTAACAAAATCAATAAAAAAAAAATTACAATGGCATAGAAATTATTACCAGAGCTGCATTATTTAAGTTTACTGTAGCTAAGAATGGATAGGATTTTTAGGATCTTAACCATGAGAAAGATTTATGATTTCATTTTATAAAGAACGGAATCTTCAGCCCATTATTCTTAACTCATTCATACTCCAGAGAAACATATTAGAGCCTTGCAAGTGCTTTCTGTTGCTGTGGTTTCTAGGCATGTTAGATTGTCTTTTGTAATAAAAGATAAAATGATAAATTGCTAGTGTTTCAGTTCAGATCAAGATCCATGATGACTAACAGCAAGCTTTGGAAATAATTCAAGTGTGATGGCATCTCATTGTAGCCCTTGAAAAATGACAAGGAATGGTAATACTTCGAGTGCTGTGATTTTAGTATTCTTCAGTAAATTATTTTTAATAACTCATTTATTTCCAAGGGTATGAGAATGTAGTTTGTGCTGCATTTTAATCTTCAGTATGAAACAATAAGTCATGTATGCTCAATAAATGTGAAAAATAAATAACTTTAAATGGGAAGTTTAGTAAATGTGTAGGACTGGAGAGAGAAAGGGTTAAGATGTGATTGGCTGCAATATCTGAACAAGAACAACACCCCATATATCATTTATAGTTCATATTTTGTTTTAGGGTACATACTTGAAAATGATTGTAATTGATCATTTGAATGTTAATTTTAAATTGCAAAGAAAATATTTTCTCTTCTATCTCTCACTCCATCCTACACCAAAAGGGAACTAATTAATCCTGACGAGAGAAAATTTGAAGAATAAACATAAAACAAGAAAACTGAAACCAGCTAAATTACTATAACAACTATATATGACATTCCATGACTGAAAATTAACAAGTTCTATTTGTCTTAATAATACTACCTTGGTGTAATTTCAATGTTACTTTGGTGATTTAAAACTTTTTGTATCAAGTTTTTCTCTCAAATTTCCCCTCTGTAAATGATTGGGTTCATGCTTATCCCTAGACAGCTCCACTCAAGTCATCATGAATATCAGCATTCCTCTGAAAAACAACACCTATATCACCCTCCATCGGCAGAGTTCTAAATAACCCCTGCTGTATGACAGCTACATTATCCCACATACATTGCTCTACTGTGACAAGAAAAAAATATTCATGCTAATATTTTCTGAGGCTCAAAAGCAGACTGGTATAGGAAAAGGAAGTTCTAGTCATGGTTCGCTGGAAATGAGTGAAAGGTTGTAAAAGCATTAGGGCAAGTGGATGGTACAGGAATCAGAAATCTAACTGGATAGGCTCAAATAAACTCTGATCTTCAAATGACTGTGTATTTTATATTTAGCAAGACAGCTGGCCTGAATAACCATATCTTGACAGATCTCAACACTGTGTCAAGTAAGACACAAAATCAATTGAATTAGTGACCTCTGCAGACACCATCTGACATGCTTTAGGAAGCTTTTGAATAGAGTCTTATGATTCTTTTTGCCCTGACATCATCTGATTTACCTTTTTAAAATAAAATCTGAGGGCATAAAAGTAAGAGTGGTTTGGTGTGGGTCCAAGATGTTAGTTTCATGTGCTTAATGACACATGCAGTCCTGGCAGTTAACAAAATTTGAGTTCAACCTCTACCATGTCTTTTTTACTCCCTCTCCTAATCTATGATCCATAGCAGAGAATGTAATCTGGTTAGGGTATTCATCAGGAGATACTTGTAGGGTATGAATGCTAAGGTGAGAGGAGCATCAAATAAGAATAATGGAAAGACGACCGGCCAGTGAGAAATGTATGTTGAGTATCAAGAGGCTTTTATGAACAGTGAGATCTATCAGTCTTTTGGAAAACCTCCTAAGAGAAGGAGTGTAGACTCCATCCAGGGGCATTCAAAATTGGGCTGGACAAAACATCTGTGAGTGTAGTGTAGCAGACAATCTAGCATTACAAAGCTGATGAACCAAGCAGAGTATGCTGCACCCTGTGAAGGAATATGACAATGAAGGTGCTCTTGTCAACTGGTTTGTTCTCAGAGATATTCTGTCGGGGGTGAATGTCTTCCGTAACAAAGATCACTGCTTAATAGGCATGACAGCACCAAAAAGTAACAGTATTTTCATTTGAATTTTAGAATTGTTATTACCACTTTTTATAATACAGTAGGTACAGGGATTTGCCACCTGCTTGAACCTTTTGGTGTCATGAACATCTGTACAAAGCAAGTGTAATTACCACTTAGTACAGTATAAATAGTTACACAAGGTGCAAGGAGGGGGAGAATCAGGTCCAAGTAAATCCATTTTCAAAAATACAATAGCATATACCCTAGCTAAAGCAATAGCAAGGGTTTTCTTTTTAAAAAAAATAATCTAATTGCATTTATTTAATCTATGTATTTAAGGACAAAGAGTTTTCAGATGGATTGATGGAGCAGATGCTGTATATTGTGGATAATACACATTTCATGTTCAAAATTAGCTACTATATTTCTTCCTTGACACAGAAATGGCAAGTTCTCAGATAGTCTCATTAATCATATGTTTGGGTTATTGTACAACATGTTACCTGCCCTGTTGGCCTTAGGCTGGCTTAGCAATGTCACTCAGGGCTCTGGATTTTTCACGTACCTGACCGAGGAAGATAAATTAAGTGTCCTTGATTTTGTCCAAGCCCTAGAAAAGTAAATTCTCCCTTCCACCTCACCTACCGCCTCCCGCTCCCCCTCCCCCGGGAGGGTAATACATACCCTAGAAGGGAAAAAGAAATATAAAACTGCATTAAACTTAAAATACAGAGTAAGGTATCTTTTTGTTCTGTGCTTGTAAAGCACCTAGCATAATGGGCGCCTGGTTCATGACTAGGGCTCCTAGGCTATGTCTACACTAGAAAAGTTGAGTTGACTTTGTTAAGTCAACTTAATAAGGTAAAAAAGTTGACCTTATTAAGTCAATTTAACAAAGTCAACTCAACTTTTCTAGTGGAGACCTAGCTCCTTGTCAACCTTATTAAGTTGACTTAATGCTTTAAGTCAACTTAATAAGGTCAATTTAGGTGCTAATCCTCATCCACACTGGCTTTAAGTTGACCTAAGGCTTTAAGTCGACCTAAAAGGAGGTTTTATTAAATTGTCTTAAGCTTTCCTTAAGTCGACTTACGGAAATGCTTAAGTTGACTTAATAAAAGCCCAATGTGGACGTGGCTTTGTTTAGGTAGACTTAAGACTCCTTAAATCAACCCAGATTGCCAGTGTAGACTCTAGACAATACTACCTCTAGACAATACTACAATAAAAATACTAAACACTAAGATTACTAAAAAGTGTAAATAATGTAAACCCAGTAAAATTGCAAATGGAAAAATTGACATGTAGTTTAGGAGAGAGAATGCATGTCATACAAGGACTTCAGCTTCACCAGTCCAATACATAAAAATAATTTAAATGGTGAAAACAACCTGTTCAAGGGATGGATTACTTTAACCAACATGCCCAGGGCATTTTGATAGATCAAAAAAATCTGATCCTTTGTAGTTAACCAAAGGCTTTATCCCATGGATCACCTAAGTCAATAGAATCCATTAATTGCAGTAGGTTTTGGATCAGCCCTTAGAAGTTCTGAGGTCCAATGATCAAATGGTTTAAATTGGCGTAATAGTTCCACTGAAACTGATAGAGCTAAAACAGTTTACATTAGCTGAGAATTTATCCCTTAATATTTAAGGATTGCCTAGCCTATAAATACATATGAGAGTGGAAATTGAAGAAAGTTGATTTACTTAACGTAAGGGCTTGTCTCCAGGGGGAGATCAACTGGCAGAATAGCGGTATAATTATAGTACGGTAGTCATGCCAGTATACTTTCATACAAAGACACTCTGGTTTAGAACAAAAGTGACCTCTTTTTTCCCAGTATAGTTAAAGTTCATCATAGAGCTGACCGTAGAGATATAGAGCACACAGTAATTTGCATAAAGATTATGTAAAGATACACGTGGTAATTTCAAAATCCCTTCTGTCTGAAAATATTTTACCTGTTCTTGTTACAAGTAAATGCTAAGACTGTTATAATCTAAAGAGATGATTGGGGGAGTGAGTCTCTCTTTTCATTTAGTTTATTGAAAACAGCTTTCCCCCCATAGTCTGGGTGCTGTATAGAATTTAATCATAATGTTATCTGACATCTGCTCTGCCAGAAGACACATTCAAGCATTCTACATTATTGTTAGTGTTTCACCTGGACTCTGTCTGAGCTATGAGCTCAGACTGATTTCAAATACTACATGAAAGATACCAGGATATTGAGTTTGATTAAATAATCTGTAGATACTATGTTTAAATGTTTAAAAAAAGCAGTTGTGCACCAAAGCTCTTTCAAGGCAGATTATCTGAGCTTATCTATAGCATACCGTTATTGCAAGTATTTGGTTTCTTCTTGCTTTTGAAATGAAGATTCTTTGGCAATCAAGGGTGTAACAATATTTCAGTGGATCCCTAAGCCAGGGCCGGCCCATAACCTTTTGGCACCTGAGGTGGGGAGCAACAATGATGCCCTCAAGCTCCCTCGCTTGGGCCAAAACTCTGAAAGGTCTCAGTTCTGCCTTCTTCCTGTTCTATTCCTCTCATGTTATTGCTCTGCTACCTACCCCAATAAAGGAGAACTAACAACTTAAAATGCCCTGTTAAAAATTTTTAAGTAACTTTCAAATGCCTGAACAGCAAATGTAACTTTTCTTGTCTGCATAGTAAACTCTGGCATTTTTATCTATTTGAATATCAAAGTGGTGCTTTCCCATGCCTTCTTGGCTGCAAAGATTTAACTGCTTCCTGAAGGTCCACAGTCTGGGCCAGCTCATGGTCTACTGAGATGGCTGCAAGGCCGACCAGCCTCTCCTGTGTCATTGTGGAGCGCAGATGTGTTTTTATTAACTTCAGCTTGGAGAAGCTGCTTTCTTCACTATCAACTGTTATAGGAAGTGTTAGAAGTATGCGTAGAGCAGCAGAAGTGTTTGGAAAGAGAGTGGTGATCTTATTAGTGCACATATGTTCCAGAACAGCCTTTGGAGTTGATCCTGCTGAAATGTATCTTGAAAGGGCTTTCAGTTCATCACCCAAATCACTCGCATCAATATCACACATGTCATCATTAATCAACACTGTCTCTAGTGTCCTGCATTGCTGGTCTAGGTCTTCTTCAGGTATAGTGAGGAGTTTTGGAATATCATACAATATCCCAAATATACTGCTGTGTTCCTTGAGCTGCATGAAACGTTCTTCAGCTGACTGTATTGCACAATCTAGCACCTGGTTAAAAAATTCAACTTTGAATTATTATTTGGGGTCTCTTATAGGGTTATCCCGTGCCTCGTAATCAAAATGTCTTCTTTTTCAGTGAATCTTGTATTCTTGAAGGGGTGGGAAAATAGCTTCAGTGTGAAGTTCCTCTGCCAACTTCTATGCACTCTTCAGAACATTTTGAAAGCCCTCACCTGACCGGTAAGACTGTAGGTATGACTTTGCTTTATCCAGTTGTTCTATTGCTCCAGAAATATCAAGGTCAACACCTTGGAGAGTCTTGCTTACAATGTTTATTTTAAACAGTATGTCATGTCACAACACTAAACCACATGGAAATATGAAGTTATGTCTGTTATGGTGAATCCATTTCCCTCTGCCATTGTTCTCCCACGAACAGTTCCTGTCATAGCATTATCCTCCATAATGGCAACTATGGCATCATCTATCTTCCCAATTTGGTGTTTGATAGGCTTTCTTGCCTCCACTTGACTTTTCCATCATGTGGCACTCAGTGGTTTCAGTGTCAGAGAGGATGTTCCCAGGTGTTGCTTTAAAATTTGCCATCGATGAGCTGATGCAGAGAAAAATACATAAATGCTTTGAATTGCATTCAAAAATTCAGCAGCCTCACTAGAAGCTGAGGCTGCATCACTGACCACCAAGTTTAATGAATGAGAACTGCATGGGACAAAAAAAGCGTGAGGGTTTAACTCTCAGATCCATGTCTGCATTCCTCTGTTCTTTCCTCTCATGTTGGCACCATTATTGTAGCCCTGACTTCCCTCATGTCAGCTATGGCAATTCCCATATCTTCCAGCTTTTTAAGAAGCACATTTGTCATACCAGCTCCTGTAGTATCATTGTAGTGAGGGAGTGTGGCCCCCCTCGGAGATAGACAGCCTGGGCCCAGTTATACGTGGGTGGGCAGAGCTGGAGGCGGCCTGTCCGTCAGGCCGGAAGCAGGTGGGCGGGACAGAAAGTATAAAGGGGAATCCTGAAAGCTCAGTGAGGGGGAGGCAGCCGAAGGGGAAGGGTGTCTCTCTGCTCCCTCCCCAGCACCCGCCTGACCACTACCCCGCTGAAGACCTGCCTGCGGCCTGGGGCCCCGATGGTCAACTGGACCCCGCCAGGACCGCCTGCCGAGACCGGCCACACAGGAACCTGAAACCAGAGGAGTTCCGGGACCTACCGCTACCCACACAGCCTGCAGACCCTTCGGACGACAGCCCCCTGGTACCGAGCTGCGACTTGGAGGAGCTCCCTCTGGCCAGTGAGGACGCACCACCCCCAGAGGCTGGCTGCGACCTGGAAGAGTTATCCTTAGCAGACGGCGTGGACAGGCTTTGTGACCTCCCACTGGGTGACTACCCTGAGGAGGTTGGCGACGGGGGCCCAGAACAGGTACCAGCAGGGATGGGGGCAGGAAGTGGCCCAGGGGACCGGGAGGCCTATTACGACTCGGTGATGCCTGAGCCTGAGTCCATGTGCCCTGGTGGGGATTCCGCCAGGCCCATGGCAGAACCCTCTGCCATGGATAGGGACCTGGGATGGGACGCAGTGGAGTTGGGTGGGCCTGCGTCCCCCTGCCTCCCCCCTTCTGGTGAACCCCCAGAAGCCTTCGCTGGCAGCAAGTCTCTCCTGCCTGCTGTGGAGACTTAGGTGCCTGGTTGTTTCTCCTGCCTGCCCTGCCCAAGGGGCCAAGGACAGTTTGCTTTCATGCCTGTCCCGCCCGAGGGCCAGAGACAGAGTTTCCCTGCCCGTCCGCCTGCGGGGCGTGAGGCAACCCCGCTTGCATGTCTGCCTGAATCGTTGGGCAGAGGGATTAAGGAAGAGGCCAGGCACCTAGCCGTGGAGGGCCGGTCGCCTGGCTACAATCATCAATATCAATAAATTCTAGAAAATGCTCTCAGACAATCACCATTGCAGGGACTTTTTCACTAGGTTCTGTTGTTGTTACAAAACACACCATTAAAGTCATTTGTTCCATATGGCTGATATCAGATGTGCAGTCCAGAATAACAGACTAATATCTTGCTGACTTCAGATCTGCCACAATCGTCTGTTTGACTTTTGTTGCCAATAACTGTATGATCTCATTTTGAATTGTTTTTCCAAGGTAGTGGTGTATGTAT
Source organism: Pelusios castaneus (assembly GCA_007922175.1). Classification (NCBI taxonomy): domain Eukaryota; kingdom Metazoa; phylum Chordata; order Testudines; family Pelomedusidae; genus Pelusios; species Pelusios castaneus. The sequence goes on along the minus strand of ML685888.1, from coordinate 1,234,819 downwards.
ATTTCTTGGATGGTGACTCTTCTTAGATGCTCCTGGAGTACAGCATCAAACTCAGCCATCAGGTCCACAATTTTAAGGAAGTTTAGCACATACAGCTGATCTGAAGTGTCATGCAGTGCTAGGTTTTGGGTAGTAAGCATTCTCATAATGGCAATGAACCTTTTAAGAACATTTTGCCAGTAAAGAGACTCTGATGCAGTCTTCTCTTGATGCTGATCATTTATGGTGGCTTTTAACCTTAGTCTCATCTCAAGCTCTTTCCACCTATGGAATGCTCTCTGGTGTTTTGCTGCCTTCTCATGGCATGCCAGATTTCTAGCCAGATTTTTCCAGTCCTTTGTTCCTGTAGAACCCAATATGGCTGGAATATTAGACTGGAACAGTTTGCAATAAAAGCAGTATGCAGTATTCTGGGTTTTTGAGTACATAAGCTATGGTCTCTCCACTTTGCAACCATTGAGGATTTCACACCAGTAATATGTTGGATGGAAACTTCTATTTTCATTGTCTTTGGGGAACATGAAGTTTTTCACTTGCTGTGACCAATGCAGTACAAGGAAGTCCCTCAGGCTACTGCTCAAGTGGGTCCACAGTCCTGGATCATCTAGACTTAAGGAACTAAATGCAGCAGCAGCTGTTTCTTGCACCTTCACCAAACTCTTCTCTGATCTAGACTTTTCTTCAGGAATGTGCATGGTTACATCCATTTGAGATGGAGATATGGATGCTGCAGTAGCTGCCAGGTCATCTGCACTCTGACTAACTGAAGATCAGGCATCTCACATCCTCACTGGGGCTGGAAGGCTCACCGTGAACATTTGTGTCTATGTATCTCAGGAGAGTTCCTTCCTGCTTAGATAGAAAAGCTTCCTTTGTTTTCCTTCTTTTTCTGAATGCTGCCCCAGAGGGGTCTTTTCTTCTTTCACTCATGACTGCTGTTCTGTGTCAGCTATCGTGTCTCTCAACACTCAATTGAAGGGAACAAATAAGCAGACTGGTAGCAGGGCCTGAGTGAGGGAAGATATCAGCGTCTTAAGCGCCTAACTGGCTCCTACTACTTCAGGTGGCTGCCTGTTCTCCTCAAGTGGGTTCAGGGAAGCAGCAGGCAACAGGAAGCTCCCTGAGAAGCTGGTGTTAATCAATCCAGGCTCCTGGGGGCGCTAGAGAGGTACCTAAGAGGCTCCTCCTCCTCTCTCTCCATGCAGCTCTTGCTGCTTTCTGTTATTCCCTCTCACCTTCTCTCCTACCTGCCTGTTATGTCTCTTGTGTCCTCCTTCCTCCAGCACAGCACTCTACCATCTCTGTGCACCTAGAGCAGAGAAAATACATATGCACCAGCAGCAGACACAATTTTTTACACTCTGGGTCCTATTGGCGCCCCCGCCCCCCCCCCTGACAGTCTGGCACCTGAGGTGGCTGCCTCAGTTCGCTTCATGGTAAGGCCAGCTCTGCCCTAAGCACAAAGTCAAAGTGGCCTCCTCACACCATCTAGATTTAAATGGCTGGCTTCCTTCCATCTTTGCTTTGACCTTTGTTCACTCAAAATGCTTTTTGTCTCCATCCACCCAAATCCAGCCCCCACGATCCCTTTTCCTCTATTCTCTCCTTCTTCAGTCCCTAGTGACTGCCCTTCTCTCACCATTCCCAAATTTCTCTCTATGGCCTCTTCCTCATACTGTGCCCCAAAGATTTCCATTATCTCATCAGTCTTCTATCTTTCTATGTCACTTCTTTTGCCAATTTTGTCAGGCCTATTTTCCCTCTATCCTTTCACCGCCTAGCTGCATTGAAGCTCTTCATTTTTCCTAAGCCTTCTATTCCTTACTGTTGGCTGGAGACATTGCCATCATTGGCTATGTCTACACTTGCTAAAATTAGTTTGAATTAGTTAGTTCGAACTAATTAATTCAAACTAATTTTAGTTAGTTCGAATTAGCTTAATTTGAACTAGGAAAACTTAGTTCGAATTAGCAATCCCCATTCATTTCAATGGCCTGTTAGTTCGAACTAAGAAATTAGTTTAAATTAACATGACTACATTGGTTAATTCAAACTAGTTAGTTCAAATTAACCCTTTAGTTCGAATACCTATTCGAACTTCTTAGTTCGAATTAAGGAAGCCCTTAATTCAAACTAACTTGCCAGTGTAGACATAGCCATCATGCTCTGGTCTGCTTTGGTTTTTCCTTTAAAGGGATGACAAAGAGCTTAATTCCCTGATCTGGACTTCAGGATCCAACATTTTTCCCTTCCCTTCTAAGGTTTATAACTGAATTTGCTGGGTGTGTAACTTGATTCTTCTTAGACACTGGCAGAGGGGACCCAACTCCCTTTTTCCCTTCAGCTAATCCATTTGTATTTTGGCTCACAAACTCTCTTGCCTGTCTGAGTCTGAGGGAGCTTCATTTACCCATTCAGTTTTCAGTGCTATAACCAAACACAGATTATGGAATATCTAACAACAAAGCTACAACCAGCACTTCTTGCCTTTCCTAGGTATGTATAGAAATCTGTGCTGTAGGCAAAATGAATGCTTTCATACCCAGGACTTTAATCCACATTTCATACTCTAAAATTTCATACCCTTAAATTTGGTGGAGTTTAACTACATGGGGCTTATCTGTGGTTTTAACAATTCCAATAATCTTTCTACCTAGTGAATATCTTCTCATTAACCACCACCATCCACACCCATTTATGATCAGATGAATCTGCACCCGGGAGTGTACAGCATGGCATATGTGCAGTGGCATGCTGTATGCTGAGTGTCTCTGCCTCTGGAGGCTCCGCCACACTGTTAACTCTGTGAAGTTGGAGTGCACCTGGCATCTGATATGGTTCCACATGGGGAATTATTAGTTAAATTGGAAAAGATGGGTGCTAATATGGAAATCAAAAGGTGGATAAGGAACTGGTTAAAGAGGAGACTACAATGGGTCCTACTGGGTGCATCTACACTTGTGAATTAAGTTGACTTAAGCCTGCTTAAATCAACTTAATTTACTCTGCGTCTACACTATACTTTGCTTAAATCAACTTAAGCAGCTGCTTAAGTCAACTTAAGAAAAATTAAGTTGACTTTCTAAACCTAGTTTTAAGTCGACTTTGCTGGCTAAGTCGACTTTAGAAAGTCGACTTAGCCAGTGTAGACGTGGAGTAGCCCTAAATCGACTTTAAGTCGACTTAGGGGGCTCCAGGGCTTCCTCACTGCCCTCCCTGCCAGGGTGGCTGGCAAAGCCACAGCCTGGTGTGCCCCCCCCCCGCAGGGCAGGGCAGAGCCCTGCCCACTCTGCTCCTATGCCCTGCCAGGGTCCCTGTCCGCCTTTGCTCCAATGTACCAAGGTACAATGGGGCAAAGGCTGAGCCCCCTGGCAGTTGGCCAGGGGTGCCCCCCCTGCCACCGTGGACCTGTCCTAGGTCCACCTAGCCCCTAGAAGTCGACCTAGACATCCAGTGTGGGTGCTCTAGGTCAATTTTGTAGGGTCCCCTCTAAGTCGACTTAAAATTTGAGTGTGGACATGCTAAGTCGACTTAAATTAACAAGTGTAGACATAGCCACTGAAAGGCGAAATGTCAGGATGAAGAAAGGTTAATAGTGGAGTTCCTCAGGAATCTGTCTTGAGACTGAACTTATTTAACCTTTTTATTACTGACCTTAGCACAAAAACTGGAAATGTGCTAATAGTTAGCAAATGACTCCAAGTCAGGAGGTATTGCCAGTACAAAGAAGGATCAGGATATCACTCAGGAAGATCTGGATGACCTTGTAAACTGAAGTAATAGGAATATAATGAAAGGTCACCTGTTTAGGGACTCATAACTGAAATAATTATTATAAGCTGAGGACCCACCAGTTGAAAATAAAAGAGGAGAAGGAGGACCTGGGCATATTGGTTGATCACACAATGTGATATGGCTGTGAAAAAAGCTAATGCAGTCCGAGAATGCATCAGAAAAGGTATTTCTGGTAAAGATAGGGAGGAGTTAGTACCCCTTTATGCAAGGTGCTAGTGAGGCCACATCTGGAATATTGTGTGCAGCTCTGGTCTCCCATGATTAAGAAAGATGAATTTAAATTGGAAAGGTGCAGACAAGGGCTACTAGGATGATCTATGGAGTGGAAAATCTGCCTTCTGAGAGGAGACTCAAAGGCTATGTCTACACTAGAAAAGTTAAGTCAACTTTTGTTAAGTCGATTTAATAAGGTTGACTTTAAGTTGACTTAAAAATCGACCTTATTAAGTTGACTTAAAGTGGCAACACTTTATGTTGACTTAGTCTGCTTTGTTTAGTCGACCTAACTGCCTTTAGGTTGACTTAACAAAGTGAATTTATGCATCCACACTGGGCTAAGGTCAACCTAAGGAAGGGTTAGGTTGACCTAAGGAGGCTTAAGTCGACCTAATGATTGATGGTTATTAAGTCGACTTAAGCTTTCATTAAGTCAATTTAAGGATTTTCTTAAGTCGACTTAATGAAAGCCTAGTGTGGACGCGGCTTAATTTAAGTTGACGTAAGCCTCCTTAAGTTGACTTAAATTGCCGGTGTAGACATAGCCAAAGAGCTTGGCTTGTTTACCCTCTCCAAAAGAAGGATGAGAGAAAATATGATTGCTCTCTATACGTATATCAGACGGATAAATACTAAAGAGGGAGAGGAATTAAGTTCAGCGCCAATGTGGACACAAGAACAAATGGATATAAACTGGCCATCAGGAAGTTTGGATTTGAAATTAGATGCAGGTTTCTAACCATCAGAGGAGTGAAGCTCTGGAATAGCCTTCCAAGGTGATCTGTGCGGGTAAAAAACCTAACTGGTTTTGAAACTGAGCTTGATAAATTTATGGAGGGGATATGATGGGACAGCATAGTTTGGCAATTGACTGAGCTTTGACTATTGGTGGTGGATATGCCAGTGGCCTGAGATGGGATGTTTGAGGGGAGTGGGTTATGAGTTATTAGCGAATTCTTTCTTGGATGTCTGGTTAGTGAATCTTACCCACATCCTCAGGGTTTAACTGATCGTTATATCTGGGGCCAGGAAGGAATTTTCCCCCAGGGCAGATTGACAAAGACTCGGTGTTTTTCACCTTTCTTTGTATCCTGGGACATGGGTTACTTGCTGATGGATTCTCTGTACCATAAAGTTTTTAAGCCATGATTTGAGAACTTTAATAATTCAGCTGTAGATTAGAGCAGTGGTTCCCAACCTCTGGCCCATGGGCCAAAAGTGGCCTACTGGGGCTTTCAAAGTGGCCCATGACTCCCCTCCTCCTGGTTGCTGAGAGGAGCTGCTGCCTAAGGACCCAGGCAGAGTGATTTTCTATGGCGCTAAAAGACCATTGCGATCTGCTGGGGTCCTTAAGTGCTGGAATCCTTGCTGGAGCCAGGGGAGGGGTGCACTGATCTTCTGTCCTCCTTGCTGCAGAATGGAGCCCTTGACTAGAGGCCAAAGTGGAGCACATGGGGTTACAGGATACATGCAGTTTCCCTGCAGCCAGGGTGATTGTCTCCTCGCTGAACTTTTTCCATCTGACTGCAGTGGGGGGAGCCTGCTGGTGGAGACTGGTGGCACTTCAGGTTTGTAAAACTGATATTTGTGGCCCTCAAGCCAAAAAGGTTGGGAACCACTGGGTTAGAGGTTTAATACAGAAGTGGATGGGTGAGGTTCTGTTGCCTGCATTGTGCAGGAGTTCAGACTAGATGATCACTTGGGCCATCACTTCTTTGAATAGAGCAAATATACTTTCTGTGATTCTATGTGGTTCATTGTTAAGCAACATGACTTGATCGGCCAATTTTTCTTCATCTGTTTTTAATTCATTTCCCTTGTCTCTTTCTCTAACTCTTTCTCAAAAAGGCTATTGAGATTTTTTTTTTGTTCTGCTATGCTTTTCCTTCTCTGGTACTTGCTTTTACTGCTGTTGATACTTATACAGTTTGCACTGTTATCAATCCCACTTCTAATATCAACTTCCCAGGTGTTGTTTTTCTGGGTGGAAATCTGGGTGTCATTCCTTACTGACTGGGATATTTCCAGGAAGCACAGTTCCCTGCCTTCATTGGGTTATTCCAACCCCTTTGTGCTTGCTCCTCAGAGGTAAGAACATGAGAACTGCTATACTGGGTCAAGTCAACAGCCCAATTCCACTATCGTGTCTTCCAACAGTGGCTAGTGCCAGGGGTTTCAGAGTGAGTGAACAGAACAGATAATCATCAAGTGACCTATCCTCCGTCACCCATTTTCAGCTTCTGGCAAACAGAGATTAGGGTGAATTAAGCAAGTATAGGTTGGATGAGTGGACCGTAAGGTGGATAGAAAACTGGCTAGATCAATGGGCTCAGCAGGTAGAAACCAATGGCTCAATGTCTAGTTGGCAACCAGTGACAAGTAGAGTGCCACAGCGGTCGGTCCTGGGGCCGGTTCTGTTCAACATCTTCATTAACGATCTGGATGATGGGATAGATTGCATGCTTAGTAAGTTTGTGGATGACACCAAGCTAGGGGGAATGGTAGACATGCTGGAGGGCAGGGATAGGATTCAGGGAGACTTAGACAAATTGGAACACTAGGCCAAAAGAAACCTCATGAGGTTCAACAAGGACAAGTGGAAAGTCCTGCACTTAGGACCGAAAAATCCCTTGCACTGCTACAGGCTGGGGACCGATCGGCTAAGTAGCAGCACTGTAGAAAAGGACTGGGGGGTTATGGTGGACGGGAAGATGGATATGAGCCAACAGTGTGCTCTTGTTGCCAAAAAGGCCAATGGCATATTGGGCTGCATCAATAGGAGTGTTGCAAGCAAATCGAGGGATGTGATTATTCCCCTCTATTTGGCACTGGTGAGGCCACATCTGGAATACTGTGTCCAGTTTTGGGCTCCCCACTACAGAAAGGAAGTGGACAAATTAGAAAGAGTCCAGCAGAGGGCAACGAAAATGATTAGGGGGCTGGGGCACATGATTTATGAGGTGAGAGTGAAGGAACTAGGCTTATTTAGTCTACAGAAGAGAAGACTGAGGGGGGATTTGATAGCAACCTTCAACTACTTGAAGGGGTGCGCCAAAGAGGAGGGAGCTAGGCTGTTCTCGGTAGTAACAGAGGACAGAACAATGAGCAATAGTTTCAAGTTACAGCTGGGGAGGTTGAGGTTGGATACTAGGAAAAATTTTCTCACTAGGAGGGTGGTGAAGCATTGGAATGGGTTACCTAAGGAGGTGGTGGAATCTCCGTCTTTGGAGATATTTAAGGTTTGGTTAGACAAAACCCTGGCTAGGATGATTTAGAGGGAGTGGTCCTGCTTTTAGCAGGGGGTTTGACTAGATGGCCTCCTGTGGTCCCTTCCAGCTCTATGATTCTATGACACATCAGAGCATGGTTTAGCATCCCTGATCATCCTGGCTAATAGCCATTGATAGATCTATCCTCCATGAATTTATCTAGTTCTCTTTCTAAATCCTATTATCATCTTGGCCTGCACTCATCCCATGGCAAAGAGTTCCACGGGTTGATTGTGCATTGTGTGAAAAAATACTTTCTATTTCTTTGTTTTATACCTGTTGCCTATTAATTTCATCTGGTGATGCCTAGTTCTTGTGCTATGAGGAATAAATAACACTTCCTTATTTACTTTCTCTATACCAGTCATGAATTTATAGACCTCTGGAATATACTGCCTTAGCTGTCTCTTTTCCAAGTTGAAAAGTCCTAGTCTTTCTATGCCTGTATTATCTGTTTGGCGTCTCCCCTCAGGGTGTTATTCATCGAGGGGTGCAGGCAGACGCTGGGTTCCTTTTCCACCGGGTTAATAGCCCGGCCTTGATCTGATGGAAAGGAGGCGCTGACAGATACATCAGTAGTCAGGGGAATTAAAACTGAATAATAAAGGGTTAAATCGAGCCAGCCGATAACCCAGGTAATTACCAAAGGAATCAAGTACTGTTCCCATAGGGGAAACAGAAAAAGAGGGAGGGGAGTGTCAGGAATTAACAGTACCATGGAAAATAGCAATAGAATCAAGAGAGTTAAAATCATAAAATATTTATTGCAGAGCAGTACAAGAAGACATATTTTTTCCTTATCTCTTTTGTTAGTGCATTCTTTAACTGTTATATACTTGCAAGATTTAGTACTTTACTGTTAAACTTGTTATGTTATTGTGCTGCAGCAGGTCTTAAAGATAAAAGTAAATGCACATTATTAACTATTTAATTGCTAAAACTATTCTTATTACTCTGCACTTGCCCCTAGCAACAAAGGGGTGCCCCTAACTTCAAAGGGGATGGCAGGCTATCTACCTGTACTCCCAGGCTGGGGTGCTAAACTGCTTGTTCCCTATCCTTATACCTATCCCCCCGTACCCTCGGGGACCAGGGCGCTAACCTACTTCTGTCCTTACACCAGGACTCGGGGTACTAAGCTTTTCTTACTGTTTCAGTTACTTATATACCTGTTACTCATATACCTGTTACTTACCGTATTTTTCGGACCATAAGACGCACCTGACCATAAGACGCACCCAGTTTTTAGAGGAAGGCAAAGAAGAGAAAAGGAAGGGAAGAGAAAGGAAGGGAAGAGAAAGGAAGGAAAGAAGAGAAAGAAAGAAAAAGAAGGAAAGAAAAAGGAAGACAAAGAAGGAAAAAAGAAAGGAAGAGAAAGAGGAAGAAAAAAAAGAAGGAAGGCAAAGAAGAGAAAGAAGGAAAGAAAAAGGGAGAAAGAAAAAAGAGAGAAGGAAGGGAAAGAAAGAAAGAAAGACCCTGCCTTGGCCCCGGGAAGCCGCCGGCGGGGCGGGACAGGGCTCTGCCTTGGCCCCGGGAAGCCGCCGGCGGGGCCGAGGGAGTACCCTGTCGCGCCCCAGGAAGGCGCCGGCGGGGCCGGAGGACGACCCTGCCGCGGCCCGGGAAGCCGC
>ML685888.1:1183958-1216414 GCA_007922175.1 Pelusios castaneus | reverse complement strand
GAAAGAAAGAAAGAAAGAAAGAAAGAAAGAAAGAAAGAAAGAAAGAAAGAGTATCCATCGAGTCTTTCTTTTTCCTTCTTTCTTTCTCAATGGTGACCTGCTATTATCCATCATTCTCCCATATGGGCCAGGCACCCTGGCAGGACTACCTCTCTCATCATATACCATGAGACATGGAGCTCCCATTGTGCAACAAATTGCTTGCTCAGAGTGAAATCAGCATATTGCCTTGTGAAATGTGTCATAATTGAGGGAAGCCAGCCCATAAGAAAGAATTCAGGCCAGAACCACCACTTCCATAAGACAATATGGCTATGTCTACACTGGCAAGTTAGTTCGAGTTAAGGAAGCTTAATTCGAACTAACTTAAGCCATGGCCACACTAGGCTTTCATTAGTTCGAATTAAGGACTTCCTTAATTTGAACTAATAAATTCAAATATGCTATTCGAACTAAGGGTTAATTCGAACAAGTTAGTTGAAATTAACCAATGTGGCCATGTTAGTTCAAATTAATTGCTTAGTTCGAACTAACTGGTCCGTTGAATTCAATGCAATTCGCTAATTCAAACTAAACAAGTGCCATGAATGGCACTTGCTTAGTTTGAACTAAATTTTGCTAGTTCGAATTAAGTTAATTCGAACTAACTAAAATTAGTTCGAATTAGTTAGTTCGAATTAACTAATTCAAACTAACTTTAGTAAGTGTAGACATAGCCTATGACACTACAGGAAAATGCATTTTAATGTTCAATTGAACTGATTGAAGACAATATAATTTAACAAATGAAGTATTTCAGCTTGTTTGAACCAGCTTGCTATGAAAAGTTTCATTTCTATTTTCCCACTGGAAAATCATAATATCTGTAAAAATCAAAATTTTAGGCAGAAAATTTTGCTTTTGTGGAAACTGTGTTTTACAATGGAAAATCATTTTGATGGAAAATTCTTGATCCACTCTAATATACAGATACATAGGGAGATTTTAAAACAGCAGGGAAGCATTTTTTACCTTGCGGTATTATTTTTTGCCATCTTCTGCCATCAGGGAAGGGTAGATCTAGCTCTTGTAGGAGATGTGTGTAGAGATATAGGGAACAGAGCAAAATATTGAATACATTCCTCCAGGTTTCCATCATTTTAAAACTTTCAGACATGCACACAACAAGGCAAATCCATCCAGATATTAGGCTTTCTATGGGACTGGTCATTTTTCTGCTGTTGTGCAAATGTCTGCTATGTTATACTTTGGTATCATTTGTCATTGTGAAAAGCATAGGAACACCAGCCCATTAGCCATTAAGTCCTTGCCACTCACTCTGAACATGATGAATGATCATCCATGTAACAAATGTATTATCTTCACTTTCAACTGCATTATTGTCTCTAGCTGGCCCACACATGATTAACACACCATTTTGTTTGAGTGAAAGGTGATGCATTAAAAAGTGGGTATGAAATCAAAAGGAGAACTTTCAGGTTTACTGGGTTGAGAAAATTCTTTCTGCATATGCATCTCTGAAGACAGAACTAGTCCAACTATCATTTTAAAGGCATGGGCTGTGTTGTAGGGCAAGGAGATAATCTTGGGACTATACAACACAGCGAGAAGTCCCTCATTCTTTGAAAGGGGTCACTGTACATGAACAGAACTGCTTATGGCCCCATCCTTACACACATTTTGTCCCCAGTGGAATTGTGCCTACTTGTTGGGCAGGTGTGATGAAAAGCTTGTGTTTCCTCTACCGCTCCTTCAACACCTAACTAGGGGTCATCTCAATCCCTCCAGTGAGCTGAAATTCAAATTATACTCCATAGATATACTACACTTCTTCCTTTCCAGAAATCCCTAGTGTAAATAAGGTCGATGGAGTAAATTTATAAGACTTACAAAGTGGTAGAAGGACCTAAAGTACCTAATGGGATTGTAACTAATTGTTTGTCAGAGCCCCTTGATTCCCACAATCCACTAAAGGACTCCCAGCCTTGCTCATTTGCAGTCACTCATGCTCTTTATTTACAGTGTGTACAGTTCACTCCCAGCTCCTACCCCAGACACCTGAGGGGGTCAGAGTCAGGGTTTGTGTATCCCTTCTGGCCAGTAGGCAGAGTGCTTGCAGTCTTCCCCTGCCATATCTGCTCATACCTCCCTCTATGGTTTCCTGCCCCAGTGTATTTATCTCCTTAAGCCACGTCATCAGCTATTCCTCTTTACCTCGTTAGGCCAGGGCCCTGACTCATCCTTAATGAGGTCCATAGATGTTACCTGTACTGCTATAGGCCCTGGGCTGGGGCTGACAGAGGCATCTATTTGGTCAGGAGGGTTGTGTGGGCGGGTGCAAAGCCAACCAGTGCTACAAACGAGAAAAGCCAGAGCCCCTCTTTGAGCCTATGAGGAAAGGTGATCACCAAGTCATTCTGGGGGACAACAAATGAAAAACAGGAATGGGTGTGAGGGTCAAAATGAAGGACCATGATGGGGACACTGAGCAGAGAACACTGTATGTCTGACAGAGGCAGGTAAGGGGTTTATCACCCTCTGCTCTACCCAGGGATGTTAAAAAGTGCTTTGGTGCCTTACTTCTATTGATAAGTTCCAAAGGAGTAGCTGTGTTAGTCTAGTTCAGCAAAAAAAAAAAAAAAAAAAGGAGTCTTGTAGCACTTTAAGGACTAACAAATTTATTTTTTGCATGAGCTTTTGTGGGCAAAGTCTACTTCATCAGATGCCAGAGTGGAGAAAACTTCCGTTGAAAAAATTTACAGGAAGGGAATGAAAGGTAAATCCTGTGATTACATTTCACTGAATCAGGTCACATTACTGACCTGAAGTAACTGCTGAAGTAATCTGACCTGAAAGAAGTTAGGTGATTTTCAAAATCCCACTAGGACTCTTCCTGCATCTTAAGCATCTCAATACCATTAAAAACCTGCCCCTTAACAGTCTAATATTCACTGAGAAATCAATGGGATTTAGGAGTCCTTCTTCAGATAAGCATAAAGGCTGAATAGAAAAGGCATGCTACACTGTAGATGAGGCTTCAAAGGGAAACCAGTGGAAACTTAATGGCTCTAGTCATTTAATTAAATGGCACAAATTATTGGAAAATATGAGAAACAAGCCTGCATCAACCAGGAGAAGTTGTACAGGATCTCATAGGAATAATTATCTCTAATTTCTGTGATTTAGTGAGTTTTCCTCCAATATTGGTTAATATTAAACAAGATTCAGAGGCTATGTCTATACTTGAAAAGTTAGGTCGACTTTATGAAGTCGATTTAATAAGGTTGACTTTAAGTCAACTTAATAAGGTCCACTTTAACAAGAGTCAACTTAACTTTTCAAGTGTAGATGTGGCCCCTTTTCGACCTTAAGTCGACTTAACATTTTAAATAAACTTAAGCTCCACCAAGGTGCTAATCCCCGTCTCCAGAGGCTTAAATTGATTTAATAAAGTCGATTTAAGCGTTAGTTCAAATTAAAATGAGGTGTTATTAATTTGCACTAACTTTTTCCTTAATTCGACTTAAGGAGCAGTTTAAGTCAATTTATTGAAAGCCCAGTATAGAGACGGAGTATTTTAAGTCGACTTAATTTGTAAGTGTAGATGCACCCATAGACTAAGGCCAAAAGGACCATCATGATCTTCTTGTCTGACCTCCTGAACAAAGAAGGCTATAGAACCTCATACTCCCACTACTATAATAGACCCCTAACTTATGACTGAGATATCGAAGTCCTCAAAGCATGGTTTAATGACTTCAAGGTACAGCACGCCACCAGCAAGTGCCCCATGCCCTGGGGTGCAGTAGAAGGCAGCCCCCACCCGGGGCCTCTGCAATCTATCCTAGGGGAAAATTCCCTTCTGACTAGAGCCCTGAACAGATGCACAAGTGTGAATATGCAGCCAATCCACATCCACTCAGTGTCAGCCTGTATCTGACCTGGGTTCCGCATGCTGTGTTTTATGTCCATCCACATCTGCACTATCCCGCCTCACAGTAGCTCCTGCTCTGACAATAGGAGCAGAGTCTCTGTCTGGCTGCCACAGCTTTGCTGAGCTGAGACTGGGGAGGTAGGGGTAGGGGAGAGAGTTGCCAGCAGCTCCATGCAGTTCAAAGCCTCCCCTGGCCCTGATCTCAACAACTTTTATTTCACCTGGGCTAGGGAAGCAGGAGCTGCTGAGATCACTCAGCTGTTCAGTGGCAGTTGCCAGTCATCTGATTGGGTGGTTGGCAGTGGGGGAAAGGATGGGGAGGGGAAGCTGTCCATCACCAGCTAATTGGTGGAGTGTGGGGACTGGATGCTGAGGCTCTTAGAGTCAGAGGTGGGACTAGCCAATAAGCTGAGTGCCCATGAATGACTGTCTCTGATTGGCTGGCAAACCACAAGTAGAGCTGAACTGGGATTGGCTGGAGCTTCCTTTGTTCCTGCTGTGCTATTTAACATTGCTCACTGCTCTATGTGGCTGTGGCAGAGGCAGCAGCAGCAGCATCTAATGCACCCTGAGCAAATAAAAATAGAATCCACATCCGAGCTCCAATCCACAACAATAGATCTGCGGAGCTCTATTCCTGACCGGAAATATGGTGATCAGCTAAGCCCTCAGAATGTGGACCAAGCTCCCCCATCAGACACCGGGAAAGAATTCTTTATAGTAACTCAGAACCCACCCTATCTAACACCTCATCCCAGGCCATTGGGCATTTTTACTCGTCATAGTCAAAAATCAGTTAGTTGCCGGATTAGACTGTCCCATCATACCATCCCCTTCATAAATCTATCAAGTTCACTCTTGCAATCAGCTAGGATTTTTTCCCTCACTGCTCCCCTTGAAAGGCTATTGCCTCCACCTCCATGATTTCTTCTCTCCAGTTCTCATGTCCCAGTAGGTGCATCTACACTTACAAATGAAGTCAATTTAAGATTGTTTAAATTGACTTAATTTAATCTGCATCCACACTACATTTTCCTTAAGTCGACTTAAGCAGCAGCTTAAGTCGACTTAAGGAAAATTAAAGTTGACTTTAGTAAACCTGGTTTTAAGTCGACTTTGCTGGCTAAATCGACTTTATTAAGTCGACTTAGCCAGTGTGGATGCAGAGTAGCCCTAAGTCGACTTTAAGGGCTTCAGGGCTCCCTCACTGCCCTCCCTGCCAGGGTGGCTGGCAGAGGCAGAACCTGGTGTGCCCCCCACAGGGCAGGACAGAGCCCTACCCACCCTGCTCCTATGCCCTGCCAATGTCCCTGTCCAGCTCAGCCCCCATTGTACCCAGATACAATGGAGCAAATGCTGAGCCCCCTGGCACATGGCAAGGGGTGCCCCCCCTGCCACCGTGAACCTGTCCCAGGTTCACCTAGCCCCTACAAGTCAACTTAGACATCCAGTGTGGACACTCTAAGTCAATTTGGCAGGGTCCCCTTTAAGTTGACTTAATTTTTGAATGGGGACATGCTAAGTCTACTTAAATTTACAAGTGTAGACATAGCCAGTGATATGAAATTTTTTAAAATGAGATGGCTAAAAGATCAAATTCGAAGGTGACAACTGAATCTGAACCTCTTAAAATATGTTTCATTGCTTTGCAAGCATGAAAAGTGCTTTTTTATCTGTGAGCTTTCACAATGCCCTTTTGCAGGATGCAGCACAACTGCATGTCTCTTTGTGGAATGATGGGACACTGCAGATCTCCTGCCTCAGTTTCCCCTCAGCTCCAGGGGTTCCTTCATCTTTCATTGAGGTGATTTAGGTCTCAGACATAGTCTCTAAAATCCACCCCTTCTACAGTAACAATGGCACTTCAAACAAAATGCAGATCTTCCACTTCAGTCTTGCTAGACAGAGCCCTTCATACTTAAAAGTCTGTTTTCTGTTCCACAGCATGCTCCTCCAATATTGCCCTTCCCCTTGGCTCTTCTCTAGCTACTTCTGAGCTCTGATGCATCTTCTCCATTCTCCCTTTGTTTGCAGGGCGCACTGTCTCTCCTTACAGGAAGGCAGCAATAAAGTCTACCGTCTGCTATGGGTTCCCAGCCTTAGAAACCCTAAGCAATTGGGTTACCTGGCCCATAATTTCAGCCTGCCCTTCTTGATCTCAGAGCCTTTTCCTATATCCTTCCAGACTACCTTCCTATTCTTTAGTGAATGGCAATTTTGCAGGTTTCCTCTCTCTGGCATTTTCATCTCATCTTCCACCTCTACTATTTCCTGAAATTCCACCCTCTGGTTGGGTCTCATCTCTCCTTTTGGGTTCAATTCAGTCACAAATCCCTAATCTCATGATTTCAGCACTCATCTCTTTCACCTGGAGAGGTGAGCTAAGCATGTCAGAAGTGCAAATGAGCACCAATTCTTTTAAAGGGCCAACCAACTCGGTGGCCACCTGGCAAGAGAAAATCAATTCAGTTTTCTTTTAATTAATTAAAAACACCTGCAACATTTCCCCTACATAATAAAGAACATAAGTGTGGTCAGCTAATATAGAATGTAAAGATTTCAACGTAATAAAGAAATCACATAGGTACTTACTGCGGGGTTTCTCAGTGTCTGGTGTTGCATAGTACTTTTGTCCCCTAGTTCTGTGCTTTCCATTCTCAGCTCTGCATCTTAGCTCCTTAGACCCTCAACAGCCCAGAGTTCACATGGGATAAGGTACTGTCCCCACTTAAAGAAATGGGAGCATTGCAACTGATTTCAGTGAGGCCAAAGTTTTCATCCATGGCATGACTTCTGCAGCATCTAAGGAGAAGAGGAAATATTGAGATGTACAATACGTCACTGGTCAGCCAGTGGCTTCTGTGACCTTGTGATCTTGTATCTGTTCTCTAGCCACAAATTCCACAAAAGCAGCAATCATGACATTTCAAGAGAGAATAAAACCAAAGGCTTCTTAAAAACAAATTTTAAAAGACAACCATTCAATACCTTAATGAAAAACACTAAATGAGACTGTTGTAGCAATTTCAGAAAAAACAACACGCTGTTTGAGACATGCATGCTGACAAAAATGGATTTATTCACACTCTGGTAGGCTTTACTGGCGTATATCCAAATATGTCAGTCCTGGCAATGCAACCTTCTGATTAAAGTGTGACATTTCAAATGAATCCTGTGGGTAGAGTATGAACAGTGCTCCAATTTATTGCGACTGTGATAAAATAACAGGTTTCACGGTGCTCAGAAAATGAAGATCCCCTGGGAGGAAAGATTCATTATCTGCAAACATAACAAAATAACCGAGTAAAGTCTCTTAATGGACACTGAATGGAATAATAAAGAAAGAAAAAGAATGATCATCATATAATTCATAACGTGGAAGAAATGTATTAGTCACCTAGCTCCCTGCATTATAACTGCATAAAGCTAGATGTGGGGGAGGGATGCTACTCTGAATGGGGGGTCAGAAAGATAAGAGTGGAAGTAAAGAGCTACTGAGGCTCAGCAGCATGGATTCAATGCTGGGAACAGGCATCCTTGAATTTACTTGGTGGCTAGAACTCCCTATGTCCCAAAGAGGCTATCTCCTGCTGCACCAAAGCCCCCCTTACCAGATACTAGTCTCCTGTCCCTAACCTCATCTTGACTGCTGTTACATGTGCACCTGCCCCATCCTTGGGATGAGCATCTCCTTCCAGGACCTGTGGTGGCTGGAAGACAGGTAGAGGAGAGATTTCCCAGGGTGTTGGCCCAATCCCTTGTGCCACTAATGGTTGCAACTCCAGCCCCTCTTCTAGGTCCCATTTTGCCTCCACCTTCATGTGCATACATATAGGCACAGAAATATAGCGAGGTCCCACTCTTGACTCTGCAACATACTGTGGGGATTTAAAACTCTTGGAGGAAACACCCATTAGCCCTCCCAAATATTTCCACTGCAGGGGTGCTGGAGCCCCTGGCATAAATTTTCACCTAATGTTTACCATTAAAGATGAAACTGCTATTTAGACACAATGAAGTGTGGAAGAATAAGGATAGTAGGCCTTGAAATGAAATATTATAGGAAGTGTAATGCTAAGAGCACCCCAGGACCAGAAGGGAAAAGACTGTCTGATATCAGGTAGTGAGTTTTAGCAGGCCTGATCAGTTCTGTGTTTCCCAATTCATTAATGTAATAAACTGTATCATATTAGGGTCATCTAAGGGGTCATTGGAAAACTAATAGCACACTAATCATTGCTCTTCTTGTGTGGTGTGTGTACAGTGAACACTCAAAGGATGATACAACTATGAAACAAATCTGGGATTAAAATGGTTTTACCAGACAAGTTGGGGGAGCAGAGGAACAGGATTCCACCAGCCATAGGACATGCTGGTCCCTAGCCAGATGTCATCAGAATTGATAAGCAATCACATGGCAAGGGCCATTCATTTTCACTAAAGAGGGCAGGAACAGATCACCTTGCATTTTTGCAAACACCATTAAGAGAAGAAACCAGCACGAAACTTCCTTCACCACCAGACTATATCTGCTTCTTCACAGCGTGAATTAATATTATTTTGGGGGACATAATATCATGAAAGGCTTCCACTGAAATTCATTGAAAAGCTTCCAGTGATTCCAATGATTAGGATCAAACCCTGATCCTGAAGCACCCTGGGGAACACTTTCAAAGGCATAAGTGGCAAATTATGCATCAGAAGTAAAACAAAATTAAAATTTCCTGAGGAACACATTTTTAAAGGTAGCGAGATGCTAAACGCTCATCTTCCTCATCATGTTTAAGGCCTGTTTCTGCTTTCAGTGGGAATTATGTTTCTAAATTTTTTTAAAAATAATTTAAAAAATTAAAAATTTGATCTAAAGCAGGGGTAGGGAACCTTTTTGTCTGAGAGAGCCATGAACGCCACATATTTTAAAATGTAATTCCGTGAGAGCCATACAATATGTTTAAAACTAAATACAAGTAAATGTGTGCATTTTATGTTTTAATTAATTGAATTTGAATTACTTTTAAGTGAAATTTAATTTTAGAAAGGTTTTTAAAAAACCTTTAAAAAGGTTTTTAATTAAAATTAATTTTTAAAGGTTGGGTTTTTTTAAAAAGGAAGGAAAAAAAGAAGGGAGGAAGGAAGGAAGAGAGAGAGAAAAAGAGAGAAAAAAGGAAAAGAGAGAGAGAAAAAGGAAGGAAGAGAAAAAAGAAAGAAGGAAAGAAGTGGAAAGAAGGAAGAGGAAGGAAAGAAGAGAACGAAAGAAAAAAGAAGGAAAGAAAAAAGAAGACGAAGGAAAAAAGAGAAAGGAAGAGAAAGAGGAAGAAAGAAAAAAGAAGGAAGGCAAAGAAGAGAAAGAAGGAAAGAAAAAGGAAAGCAAAGGAGAGAAAGAAGGAAAGAAAAAGGGAGAAAGAAAAAAGATAGAATGGAGAGAAAGAAGGAAGGAAGAGAAAGGGAAAGAAAGAAAGAAAGAAAGAAAGAAAGAAAGAAAGAAAGAAAGAAAGAGCCAACGCCGCCGGCGGGGGAGACCCTACCGCGGCCCTGGGAAGCCGCCGGTGGGGGGGGGGAGGGAGCAGACCCCAGCCCTGGAGGCTGATCCCGGCCCCGTGCTGGCAGGCCGGGGCCGTGGATTAGCCTGGCCCCAGCCCCGGGAAGGAGGCGGTCGGGGGGTGAGAGCCCGGGATCCCGCCGCTGCCGCAGCCACCCCGCTGCCCCGGCTGTGTGAGGCAGGCAGGCAGGCCCGCGCTCCTGATCTGAGCCTGCCTGTCCCACCCTGGGGGCGGGGAGGGCCAGCCCAGAGGCCGGGTGCAGGCCGGGTGTGCCGCGGCCCCGGGGGTTGGAGGGAGCGGAGGGGGCTGCCGGGCTGCGTGGGGGTCCCTCACTGCTGCGCGGGGGTTGCGACGGCCACTGCGCGGCCGCGTGCCTGCGCAGCTTAGAGGGAACACTGGCAGCGAGCCAGATGCAGCCATCAAAAGAGCCACATCTGGCTCGCGAGCCATAGGTTCCCGACCCCTGATCTAAAGTAACTTCCATTGGGACTTAGACAATTTTGGAAATTTTATCCACTGAATCCCAATGAAACGCAATGAGAGATAGCATCCAACTGCCATTTTTCCCTTTGAGAATAAAGTCTTTCCCCAATGTATTCTTTAAAAAGGTACCATAACTATAACTAGATAAAGAAGAAAATCTGTGTTCTCAAGAAAGGAACTGAAGAATTCAGGGAGGCAGGGGGATTGTTTAAATATATAAACTTGGTTTTGACAAAAAAGTAAATAGTATTTAAAAATAGTTACTAATGCAAGGGATAATCTACTAAATTGTTAGTGTATTCATAGGTTTTCTGAGATTGTTTGCGGAAATTTAAAATTAAAATGTCCAAAATGGTCTGTGGAATCTGGAGAGAAAGATATACACAATGTGAAAAAACTTCTTCCAGATATCCATCAACTCTACTTCTAACCTTTACAATATAATATACTGGAACACAAAAGAAAAAGGTATCTCACTTTTAATTAGCAGGATAGCTCAAAATGTATATTTGCTCAATAATCTATTAGGCATGAAATGGTGCAAGAGAATGTCTTCTTGTGAGCAGTAAGTATGCATAGTTGAAAGCATCTTTCTGTTTATTTTTAAGTGATTTAAAAGAGGAATTCGAACCCATCCAGTTCCACTAAAGTGATGTTATAAGGCTACCAGTTAAGGAGCTTCTGAATGCAGACACCAATTACTGTGCAGTAGAAGGAGAGTGCTTTTCAAATGAGACTAAAATGAACTGGCACTCAAATAAAATTTATATTCATTGAAATGTTTAAATATAGGCCTTCTATTTTGTTCTGTTCTTTTGCAGCCTTATAACTTCAGATTTTAGCTCCACCACAGAGGTGGTTTTAGTCATCAGTTTCTGAATGGAATGTTTTATTTGGGAAGAGTTAATGCCTGAAAAAGTAAGCCACATGTCATTAGCCTTATTTGGTGAGTTTCAAGAACAGATTTACATAATTCATAGATTATAAAGCCAGAAGGTGACATTGTAATCTTCTAGTCTGATCTTCTGCCTAACACAATAATAAAACATGACTTTTCTAGGTAGAATTTCACCTCTAACTCCTGTATTTCCAAAAAGTTGGTGGAGAATTAACCATAGAAATGTAAGTTACTGCTAATTTAGTATAATTATTCAAGGCCAAATTTTCTGCTGTTATCACCTGTCACAAAACTATTGAGTTTTTAAAATGCCCGGTAGTGAATTGTATTAAGGGAGATGTGTTAGAGACTTCATGAAATCTGCTAGGGACTCAGCAATTGCTATTGATTTTACATGGAAGGTGCTCGGATACTGCAGTCATGGGCAGCCATATAAAACGTTAAAACAGATAAAGTTGTACTTCTGCATTAATGGTGTATTTGTAATGTACTTTTAGGTCATGTCAAGGGCATCTAGAGCATTGGGGATATGTGCCATTTTTCAGTATTTGCTTAAACCTAAATAAATAAATAAATACAATAAAACAATAACGTAAAAAGGCACCATCACAATCTGTTCACTATTAAACAGGTATAAGTCCCAAGTAACTCATTAAAGTGAATAGATACACTGGATCAGTGGTTAAAGTATAATTTGACAGGTCCCAGAACCCTCCTAATCTCTGGGCCCTCTTCCCGTACTGTCCGGGCCCCAGCACAGGTAGTCATTTGCAACCACTTCTCAGTACTATACGCATTGGATATTGCTCCTATGGTATTTATGTCTATAGAAATTATTGTCACAAACTAGCAAACACTGCATAACACAATAAGTATTTTGATCTTTATATTCCCGATATGCACATTTCACATCATTAAATGCAATGCCAAACTTGGAACACAAAAATTTTATGTCACTTTCACCAAATTCCAGTGACAGCTCTATAGTGAAATGTGATGGGTCAAGTGCTTCAACAGTACCGTAGATGTTTTTCTGAGTCTGGCAACAATCTAGCATTTCATACAGTCCACTAAGGCCTGGTAAAAATGACATTTAGAAATTTCAATTTGGTTGCCAGCATCCACAGACATGTTTATACATACACTGTTAAAGCAACCTCAGCAATCGACTCACAAGCCTCTTGGTAGAACTCTGAATCACACTCTCTACAAACTATAAACACCTGAACTTGTTGACTTATCAACTTACTTGCTGTAGATAATGTTACATCAGATTTTTGCAATGCCAAGGACAGGTCTGCAAGTTCCTCCAGAGCACCAAGCATGAGACCCAAGTTTTTAATAAAAACTGGATTTTCCAGTTTTTTTTCCATGCCAGCAAATTTTGTTTTATCTTTCCTTTCTAGTGAGAAATCAGTTGATTTTTTTCAAAAAGTGGCTATGGAGGGCTGCATATGTCTGACCACCAAACAGCTCGTACAGTGCGGCAGCAAGAGGCAACCCGACATACATCAAGTTCACATCCAGTCCTGTTAAGCTGAACTTCCTGATCACTGGCACGTTCAGCCAAGTCTCTCAAGCACTTCGGTGACTGGTTGTACAGAGCATACAATGAATCCACAAATGATTTAAAGTGATTAACTTCACTGCAGCATTTGATAGCATCAGCCACAGCCAGTTCCAACCAGTGATTAAAACAATGCCAACTTGTCAAAAGTGGAAATCGTGCCTTTAATTTTGTGGCAACATCAACCTTACTGCCTAACATGACAGAGGCTCCAGCTACACCTAAACCAATCCAATTATCTTTGAGAAATTCCTCCTTGAACCCATGTGCTGTCAAACAGGGCAGCAAAGCTAATACTACCCCATCAGCATCATTGCCACCTAGTTCAACCAGATCAAGAAAAACTGTAACAGGACCAATGTTTGCATCCTGTACACCTTAGCCACTTTCCAATAAGAGATGAGCAGTACCAAACGACTTACTTTAACCACTGCGTCAGAGATAAAGGATACCATGATTCAAGCGTGACACATTCTAATGAAGACAGTTGTTATATCAGGGGTGAATCTGGCCCAGTATGTCCATATCACAAAACCATTACACGACCTGGCACAATCCAACACAATTAGTAACATTATGTGTGTGGCAGTGGGGGAATCAGGGCCAATGTACCTAACTGGTGCTATTAATGCTAAAAGTATTAGTTTTGTGGCAGTTTTATATTCTTGTGACTCTGCGTTTTGCTTACAACAAGCAAAAACTGTTCACCTTTTCCTCCTTTCTAAGCAACAAATACAGGTCCTGATCTTCAGTCACACTGAAGTCAAAGGATGTTTTGTCACTGGGTTCAGTGAGCAAATTTTGGCTAGATAAGGCATAGAAACTGGAGCAGTAGGAAAGGCAGAGGTACCGTGGCAGGGGAGTATAGCAAGGATGGGTGGCAAAGGATGAATAGCTGGGGAGCTTGGGAGGACAAGGAGGAAGTGGGGTGGGGTGCCAGAGCGGTATGGGGAGCATTGGCTCTAGGTGGCAGGGTGCCAGGTGGCAGATCCCCCCGCTGAGCCTCCCTGGTGTTGTCCACGCTCCCAGCTGCCCCGACTCAGCCAAAGGCCAGGACTGCCCAGCGAGGCTTTAGAGACAGACTGGCTGGGCAGCAGCTTTGGGGTGGGGGCCATGTTTGATATCTCAAACATGCTCCCTTGTGGCCACCCCCTACCAGTCTCGGGCCATGTCCACCTCCACTGCCGGCCCTAAAGCTGGAGGGATGGGGCTGCGATGGGGGGCTGGGTTCATGGGAAAAGGGCTAAAGCAGCTGTGGCTGGACCAGGGCTGCTGCAGGTTGGGAGGGCAGGACTGTGGCACTTTTCCTCAGCCAGTGTTGCCCGCAGCAGCAGATTTCAGGGTGTGCCCAGGCTGGGCCAGGACAGGAGGGCTGTTCTTGCAGAGCAGCTGGGGGTTGGGCCTGTGGGAAAATCAGAGTGGGAAGGGCAGGGCACTCAGAATGAGGCTGGAAAGCGGGAGGTTTCCCAGCACTCCAGGGGACTGCCTCCATGCTGGAGCAGCCTCCCCTGCATCTCCTCCCCCAGTAAAGGCCATGGTGCTGGGTGCACACCTGCATCTGGGGGTCACACAGCCACCCTGATGCCCCTCTGCTGCCCCCTCACTGGTCCCCTGCCCCCAAGCTTCCCCGGGCCCCTTCCCCGCCCACCCACCAGCTCCCCTAGCCTCTCATTTCCCCCAGGGCCTTTTCCCACTCCTCTCACCCCACCCCCACTTCCCTGCCCTCCCGTCAGCTACCTGACCGCCCCAGCCTCTTCCCCATCCTCTCAGCCCCCCATACGACAGCTCTCCAACTCCCCCCAGACCCTTTCCCTGCTCCTCTGCCCCCCCACAGCCCCTTCCCCACTTGACTGCCAGCTTCCCAAACCCTGTGGCCCCTTCCCCGCTCCTTTCGGCCCCCTGCAGCTCCTTCCCTGCTCCTTTGCCCCCCCACAGCCCCTTCCCTGCTCCTCTGCCCCCCACAATTATGTAACCTGGAAAGTCTGCACCCCTAAATTCAAATTGGTGTAGAAGCAGCAACATATTGCACATGGCACAAGATAATTGGATAAGCAAACACTATACTGCATTTCACAGAAAGTATATGGCATGAATAACCAGTAATTGCAGTTGAAATAAATGCCAATTAATGTAACTTCTGCATATTTCAACTAATCCAATAAATTGTACCTCCTATAGTCTTGACTTCAGAAACATCTGCTTGTGTGTAATCCCTGCTCACATTAATAGTTTCATTGAAAAATTTGAGAATTTCCCTTCTTTATTGTGGTCATTTCATAGTGCATAGTACATGGTTTGCACCCTCCCCCCCAAATCAGAATTTCAGGTAAATAAGAAACCATAACAAAAGGAGGAGGCAAAGAGAGAGGGAGATTATGACCTATGACACCAAACTCTCTAGCCAATTTTTTTAATTGTCCTGTAAGGTAAGTAGTTCACGGTGATTTTTTTCACTGATGAATCTCTGTTCTTGAGAGTGAAATTCAGCACTATGTCAGAAAGCCAGAGCAAGGGATTCTCATGCCCCAAATTCAATTTAAGACCACTTTTGAGGGCCTGGAATAAATGGCACCCTAATTTATACTAAGGCTCATGTAACTATCTCCTGATTTTTGGGGTTTTTTAAAAAGCCCTTGTCCTTTTCAACTGCTCTTACTGTAGTCTTTCTTATCTGGTCTCCCCCTTTTCATTTCTAATTAGCCCAATGCACCAACTTGACCTAAAACAAGTCACTCAGCATTAAACTTCAGAACTTCCTGTCATCCTTTGTCTGCCTGTCAATATCTGAGGTGGTATCAGATAGAAGTGTTGCTTTTCTGTTATTCTAGACCTTTCTGACCCCTAGCCACTTTCTGTTCTCCTTCTTTTATAGCTTTGTTTGTTTTCCTTCTTGATCACAGCTGTGGGTGCTTGCCTTCATGATTGGCAGTTCTAGCAGCTGTGCTGGGGTATGGTCTGCCTAGCAGCTTCTAGCTAGGGAGGACTTTCCTCTCCCTTCTGCCTATGCTCAGTGTGGGATTTGTATATCTCATTATAGTGCTCAATACATCTGAAGAAGGTAAATGTTGATGTGTCTGTCAGGTAGCAAGTGGAGTTGCACCTGCTCACTTCCTGGAACCCAGTGGTGTAGCAAGCGGGGGAGGCAAGCCCCTGGGCATCGGGCTGCAGGGGAGGACCAGGCTGGCCCCAGGGCCCGATTAATGCCACCCCTACAGTGGCAGGTGGGGCACCTGTGGCACTTAGCACTTGGGAGCCCACAGCCACAGGCTGGTGCTCGTGGCAGCCTGGCTGGTGTGGGGGGCCCGGACCCAGAGGCCAAGCTCATACCCCACTCCTGGGGTGGCTGGTTTGCCCAGGAGTGGGGCCAGCTGGCATGTGGCATAGCCAGCAATGGTGCTCCAGGGCTCAGAGCACTGTCAGGCTGCCACTCCGGGGCCCCTGATGAGCCACTAGGGCCCCAGTCTGGCAGCCCAACAGTTCTCCAGGCCCTGGAGTGCTGCCACTGGAAGCTGCACCACCACCAGCTGGACCCACCCCTCGAGTACCCTGGACCTGCTGGGGCAGACCAGCATCGCAGGGGTGGGGTGGGATTGCCATGGATCATGGCCTCTGGTTCCAGGGCCCCCGCTACACTAGAACTGGCTAGCCCCCACCCAGCGTCAGCCAATGGCTGCCAACGCCGCTGGCTCCCCCAGTGCCAAGGCGGGGGGAAGACCACCCCCCATTAGAGGAGATGCTGAGCTGGAGTGGAGTAAGTGGTTTTCTGTTTTCTTGTGAGCTATTACTGGTTGACCTTTTATTCTTCTCTGCATCTGAGTTGGTGTATCCTGTTATTTCCAATAAGTGCTATTTTAAATTTTCTTGCTGTTATGTTATTGTAATAACAGCAATGATGTGGCAAGTTCTCAATGTTTGAAATGCCAGGTTTCTAATGTCAAAGCTAGAAGGGCGCATCATGAACATCTAGTCTGACATCCTGCACTCTACAGGCCACAGAACCTCTTGTATCCTGTCCTGTACCCATAACTTCAGACAAAGAAAGCTGTTACAAAGAGAGCTTCCAAGATATAGTCCAGTGGTTGCAAGAACCAGTTTTTAATCTACAATACATTAATGTGAATAATAGATCCACAAGGTTTCTTGTTCAAATATTTGCATTTCCAGTTTCAGAATTTATTTTCTAGAAATTGTCAATCACAATTCCTTAATCTTCTCCACTCTAAAGAACATTTCTGCAAATAAAGTCATTTGGTCTCATTCTTCTTTCTGGAGGCTGTTTTTACACCAGCATAATTCCATTAAATTCCACAGAGTTGCTTCAGATTTGCACCTGTGTTAGACAGGAGAATCAGTAACTCCACTGGGGTCAATACAATTACTCTCAATTTAAAATGGTATAATGGAAATCAGGATCTGGCTCAGGCTATTTTATTTTATTTTGCACAAAGTTGACTTTTTTTAATTAATTGTTCCTTCTCTCCCTTTTTTTTTTTGTAACTTCACTAGTCTAAAATGGATTATAATTGAATTTTCTGATGTATGAGTCTATATTACCTGCAAAATATTCTGTTTAAAATTCTAATGAATATTAAAAATGAATTTACACAGTGTTCCCACATCCTTTGAATATTCAATATCTATAACCATTCTGTTGAAACTGTCTACTTCACCTCTCATACTGGTAAAAAACAACAAGTCTTAGCTATTGAATTAATTCCTTTGTTAAATAATGTCTTTCTAGAAAAAGACCTCACTGTTACCACAGTAAAGCCGTTACACAGGCTACTACTATACTACTCAGGAAGGAGTATCTTTTTACAAATATCCCACAATCTTATTGGCTATGTCTATGTAACCTTCGGGTGGGCTAAAATTCATTTAATTGCCCTTCTCCAGTGCCTCACAGAAAGCAGCTGGAGACCCAGGATCCAGTCTGTATGGGACTCACAGCAAAGATTGCTCAAAGTTACCACCCCACATTAAAATACTACTAAAAACAAACATAACAATGAACTTTATTAACTACTAACTAAATAAACCTTATCCTAAGAAAACAAAATACAATTAACCAAGAACAATCCCTACAGAAACCCCCACATGAAAGATACCCGAGTCCCAAAGTCCAGGTGGAGTTAACCCAACTCTCAGCTACAGTCTTTGTTCCAGTGTAGAAGCTTGAGTGACAAGAAATAGCTGTCATCTTCTTCTTTCTTTGCAGGAATCTTCTGTAGAATTCCATGCAGGCTTTTCCTTCTCCTTTGCAACCAGCCCTCAGTCCCATATACATGTCTGCAAAGCCTGTAGCAGATGACTCCATTAGAGGGAGAAAACATCTTGTTCACTCCTGGCTCAGCTTCTCTCCTGAAAACTGATCACATGGCCTCCTCTCAGGACAGCTCTACCTTGCTGACTGCACAGACTGCTGCTCTCATGTGATCTACACCAGCAGGGAACCCTGTGGAGCATGCTCAAAAATGCTATCACTCCCTGCCTCTAGAAGTTTCTGGTTGTGGGTAGCTAATCTGCCCAGCAACCGTAACACACCCTCAGTAGGTCTCTTAAAGAGACAGACTTTTTTAGGCATATGGGTTACATCTACACTACAAAAGCTAAATTGACTTTGTAAAGTCGACTTAATAAGGTCGACTTTAAGTCTAGCCTAAATTGCAAGTTGACCTAAATTGCAAGTATAGACATATCCATTGTGCATAGTGAGCACATCATAAAGCATTCATGAGCCCCTTGTGAGTCCTGGTTTGGACAGAAAGAATAGCTTTGCCTTTTTTTCTGTGGTATCACTTTCCCAAGAGAGGAATGGCAAAAAAAGATAGTCTAGCAGCCAGATAATCCATATAGTACCCAGATTCACAAAACTTGGACACATAGGAAAGCTAACTAATTGTTTTTACCTTCAGGTCGTCTTGCAGGCTCTGGCTCTCTCTGAGAGTTGGTCTCTGGGAGAACCAGCTCAGCGTGGGACTGGCTCTCCCCGGGACGAGCCGCAAGCAGCTTCCTGGGGAGAAGGGAGCCCTCAGGGCTCTCCAGTCAGGGTTCCAGTGGGGGATCCCCTCCTGCTGGAGCCCTGGCTGGGGAGCCCTTCTCCCCTGGACCGCGGCTCCTCTGGCAGGGAAAGGAGCAGGGGCTCCCCAGGGGACAAGGGAGCCATGCGGAGCTCCCTTGTCCCCCACGCCCTAGGCCGACCAAGTCAACTTAGGGCATCTACACTGGCTTAAATCGACTGAAGAAATCAACTTAAGCTCTAGTTCGAATTAAAACGAGGTGTTATTAATTCAAATTAGTTTTTCCTTAATTCGATTTAAGGAGCAGCTTAAGTCGAATTAAGGAAAGCCCAGTGTAGACATGGAGTAAATTAAGTCAACTAAAGTCTCCTTAAGTCGATTTAATTTCTAAGTGTAGACACACCCTAAATTATTATTATAGCTCAACTCTCCTCAAGTATATGATCTCCCAGAGCTACACATTAATGGAGAGAATAAGATCACTGCATTATGAACTCACACATATATTCACGATATCATCTGGCAAAAGAGTAACCTCACAGTGAAGAATAACTTTGAGGTGTATGGCAGTGGGTTTTTTTTCCCTTGAGTGTATTGGTTTTTATTCTATTTGACAGAAATCAGAGAGGGAGTGGCTTCTGTGACTCTAAGATGAAAATGTGTGGAACCATATATCTCTGAAGTATTTTTGCAGTTATCTTGTTAGTCTGATCTATCCAACTGTAGAGCAGAGAATTCAGTATCATTTTCCCATCTCACTCCCCTATACAAGCAATACAGATTTACCATCAGAAACTAAAATGAAAAGCAGTTATTTTTTCTAAAACATATCAATCATAAAAGAGGACAGGAACATGAAAATGTTCTCATGTTCTAAAGTTTACAATTCAGGAAGCCATCAGAGATTTGGTTCTTATTACCCTGAAATGAAAGGGCAATTTTAAAGACATAATTCAAAACATAGCATTGTGTACTTATAGCAATCATAATGAGAAAATACTGGAGATATGCATGAATACCCCCATAAGAAATATGAGTCCGTCTGAAAATATAATTGGCACCCATTTTATTGCACGTAGTTTCTACAACATCTTTCAGAAAACAACAAACTCATGACCTTGTCTAACATGCCTGTCAAATGCTGTGTGACATCATGGTACAGCTGAAAATGTAAGAATGGGCAAGATCCTCAGTTAGTGTAGCTGAATATAGTTATATTAAAGTTTACATACTAGATGATTTCACCAGTTTATTAGGAAAAAGATGGCAGATGTGTAATTATCACTAGTGATTGATCTTAGTTTCCTTTGAATGAACTGTCAAAAGTTTGGATGTTGCTTATTCAAATATATTTCATATTTCAGTCTCATAAAACTGACTGTCTCATGATGATGGTTAGGGAACCTCTTAGTTTGGTTCAACTTGAAAATACCGAAGAACTGATTTTTCCATTCTCTCTTCACATCATACATCCAGATGAAACCAGCAAGACTGATTTAAGATCAGAATCAAGGTAAATAGAATGAATCCACAGAAGTCATTACTGGTGTAAAACTAGAAAGAGACCAGAATCCAACCCAGGAAGTGTTTAACAGCATCATTTCCCCCCCATTCAAACTTATTTAAAACCTCAACAAGAAAAAAAACTTGAGGGGTGGGAAGGTTTGTCTTAGAGTTTATTTTGTGCAAATCTGTTTGCTTATCCCCAATTGTCAGCCAAAGACACAGATGTTCTCTCGATCTCAAAGAACAAACAGTAAAATTGACACTTGGATGAAATGCAGGTGTAATAAAAATGTTTGAAATAGAGATGATACCTGTGAAGCTACATTATCTTCATTGATTGTCAAAAATAGGGAGATGGAAATTACATAATATTTCAATGAAAATGCCCCAAAAATTCATTGAGCTGTACTTATTTTATTGTAACCTTGTCGTCCTTATCCAACACTGTGTTTTTGTTATATCACACTGTGATCCTTGTTCTCCCAAACCAGGCACTTTCTATGCTTCTATATGAGAGTTTGTGGCCATCTTCAAAGCATCTAACGAAAGCTCATGAGATAAATAAATTTGTTAGTCTTTAAAAGTGCCACAGGACTCCTTGTTTGTTTTGCTGACCGACACTAACACAGCTACCCCTTTGGAACTTGTCAACATGCAAACAGTGATGGGGTGTCTGTCTTCCTCTTTTCACAGTTACGGTATATACTCCAGAATCTGGGGGTCAGAGGAAGGTGAGGGCCTCAACCAAGGGAAGGGGCTTTTTGAAAAGGTATGTGAGTGGAAGATGAAAGCAGTTGAGTTGGAAGGTGTACTTTCTAGCTTGAGTATGTCTGTAAGGTATGTCTGATCAAACTATTATGTACAGTTTGGGACCCCCAGTACAGAAAGGATGTGAACAAATTGGAGACAGTTGAGAGGAGACCAACAAAAATTAAAAAGGAGCTAGAGCACATGACTTATGAGGAGAGGCTAAGGGAACTAGGCTTGTTTAGTCTGCAGAAGAGAAGAATGGGGGGATGATGAAGAATGAGCCTTTAACTATCTGAACGTAAGTTCCAGGGAGGATGGAACTAGGCTGTTATCAGTGGTAGTAGATGACAGAACTAGGAGCAATGGTCTCAAGGTGCAATGGGGGAGATCTCACTTAGATATTAGGAAAAACGTTTTCACAAAGGATGGTGAACCACTAGAATGGGTTACCTAGGGAGATGGTGGAATCTCCATCTTCTGAGGTTTTTAAGACCCATCTTGTCAAAGCCCTGGCTGGAATGATTTAGTTGGGCTTATCATAGAATCATAGAATAATAGCGATGGAAGGGACCTCACGAGGTCATCTAGTCCAACCCCCTGCTAAAAAGCAGGGCCACTCCCACTAAATCACCCCAGCCAGGGTTTTGTCTAACCGGGTCTTAAATATCTCCAAAGATGGAGATTCTACCACCTCCCTAGGTAGCCAATTCCAATGCTTCACCACCCTCCCAGTGAGAAAGCTTTTCCTAATATCCAACTTCGACCTCCCCAGCTGTAATTTGAAACCATTGCTCCTTGTTCTGTCCTCTGTTACCATCGAGAACTGCCTAGCTCCCTCCTCTTTGGAGCACCCCTTCAAGTAGTTGAAGGTTGCTATCAAATTTCCCCTCAGTCTTCTGTTCTTTAGACTAAATAAGCTTAGTTCCTTCAGTCTCTCCTCATAATTCATGAGCCCCAGCCCCCTAATAATTTTTGTTGCCCTCCGCTGGACTCTTTCTAATTTGTCCACTTCCTTTCTGTAGTGGGGAGCCCAAAACTGGACACAGTATTCCAGGCTTGGTCCTGCTTTGAGCAGGGGGCTAGAATAAATGACTCCCTGAGTTACCTTCCAATCCTAATCTTCCATGATTTTATGATAGGGTGCTAAAGCTAGAATGTAGCTGCAGTAGTGCAAGCAGCAGGAGGGACTAGCTTCCCATGGTATAATCCCATCTGAGACACTAGATATATATATGGGGTGGCTAGCCCCTCAAAGTCCTCTCATCATGGCAGCTACACACTATTTTTAGCACACTGTACTCTTCACTTAGGTCTTTAGGGAGTGGCTCCCTTCTGCAGCCAGGTAGATGGAAGATTAGTGCTCACTTTGGTTTCTGCGGGGATTCCAGCACCTATGGACACAGGAGGAGCACTTTACTGTACTCCCTGCTATAGCCAGGGGCAAGGGACTGCTGACCTACCATCCTGTTAGCTGCAGCAAGGACCTTGCACTATTATTTTTAGCCCCTTGGCAACATGGTCACTTGGGTACTTAGGCAGCAGTTTCTTTTTGCAGCCAGCAGGAGGGGAGTCATAGGCCACTTCAAAAGCCCCCGCAGGTCACTTTTGACCCTTGGGCTGCAGGTTGGGAACAACTGCTCTAGGTATTGCTGGGAAGGCCCTGCAAAGATATTTGTGTGTGTCCCCTAGTTAAAAGGTCCAAGATTAAGACTATAACCTTCTCCTTCAAAACTCCAAACTCCTCCAAGCCCCCTGAAGACTTGGAAATAGAAAAAATATGTAGCGGACCAGAAATGTTGAGGGGATGGAATTAATAGATGGACTTTCCCAATAGACAGGAGGGATTTTTCATGTTGTGATGCAGATAAGAGCAAGGAGCATACAGAAAAGTGCAACTCCAGCAAGGAGTTAATGCTTTATTAAGAAACTCCAAAAGGGCTAGAGCACCATCACCACAACTTCTGGATCCCGTGAGCTCTCCAATGCTAACTCTTTGGGTTCCACACTGTGCAGCTTCACTTGCAATTCTTGAAACCTTCCACTATTGAAAATTCCAGTGAGCCTCTATTTAATTAGCCGAAGGGGTTTTTCAGGGAGTAATAAGAAGTAGTCATGCTTTCATGAGTTCAAAACACTTTCTCCACAGCATGCTCTCTTCTTCTGCCCAGAAAATGAGCCGAGCCCTGGATTCAGGCTAAACCAGAATCTCCTGAATGATACTGGAATTGTAAAACATTGTTTCCAAGTAACTGAATAATGAGAACCAGTTAAAAACATTTTGGAAGGTTCTACATTGTTGAAAATGACTCCCTTCTTTATAAATGTACAAGGCATAAATAAATGTGTCTTTGATCAATGCATGTATAAACTGCAATTTACAAGAGTCCTGACAGGAAGTCAAGCTAACAATTCTCTGAAATCCAGCCTGCTAGCTGGAGATTGGGGGGCGGGGGGGGGGGGGGAGAAAAAGAGATTATTTATGAACTGCAAAAAGGGACAGTCTTGTCTTTGATGCATTTGTGTTCATCACTTTTCACTGACAATCTTTCTCTAATACAAAGTCACTGATGTGTTAAACATTCACTGAGCCAGTGATTTCATTGTGATACATGATAATTGATTTGCCACCTTCAACACATTTTCCTTGATCATACTATCTGACATTTTTCTTGTGAGACAGATTAGGCACAATACTGTTGATATCCTTAGAACTCCTTTATTTCCTGCTCTGTTCCTTGTTAATGGTGTAGGCAAATAGTTTAACTGGTTTTAGGAGAGACTATGATAAATTTATGAATGGGATTATGTAACTAGCTGGGGACTGCACTTAGTGACTCAGGAGGTCCCTTCGGCTATGTCTACACTTGCTAAAATTAGTTTGAATAAGTTAGTCCGAACTAACGAATTCAAACTAATTTTAGTTAGTTCGAATTAGCTTAATTCGAACTAGAAAAAGTTAGTTCGAACTAAGCAAGTGCCATATATGGTACTTGCTTAGTTAGAATTAACGATCCCCATTCATTTCAATGGCCAGATAGTTCAAACTAAGAAATTAGTTTGAATTAACATGGCCACATTGGCTAATTTGAACTAGTTATTTCAAATTAACCCTTAGTTTGAATACCCTATTCAAATTTATTAGTTCGAATTAAGGAAGCCCTTAATTCAAACTAACTAAAACCTAGTGTAGCATGGCTTTAGTTAGTTCGAATTAAGCCTCCTTAATTTGAACTAACTTGCCAGTGTAGACATAGCCTTCCAGTCTTATCTCCTGTACTTCTGACTTTTCATTTAGATCAGACTATTCGGAGAAACAAACACAGATACTTACACAAATATCTATTTTAATTCTATTCAATGATGGCACAGGGAAATAACAATGCAGACAAAATTAAATGTTAACTTCAGATTATAATCAAAGACCTCCATGCTTGTTACTGTTCATTCAATTAAATGATCTGATTCACCAGCACAGCAAAGAAGAAAAACAAAATTATCAACAGGTTCATCAATTTCAATGATTCTGCAATGGAAATGAACATTTACTACTGTTCTCCAAAGCAATTACCAACATGGTGGTAAGAAGAAACTAATTAATGGATGAAGTAATTCACAATATATATAAATAAACAGTTGCAGTAATCTTGAGATAAACTGTATGTATAAATAAACATTTTTTAAATGGTAGATCAAAGAACCTAGAAACATCAGGATAGGGCTTTTCAGACTAACATACAGTGATCTCTAGGAGTGAAATATATTCAGAAATGTCCCTTAAATCATATTTTTCCTTATCAGAAGAGTAAATGCACATTGGATGAAATGAAAATGGACAGAACTTTTCTAAATGACTAGAAAAACAACCATTCATTCATGCAGTCTCCAGGGTGTGCCATGTAGTATAATGGGGAGTTACCAGATGGTGCTATATCAAATAGTTTTACAAAGAAAGACAACAGAGTCCTGTGGCACTTTTAAAGACTAACAGATTTATTTATCTCTGTTAGTCTTTAAAAGTGCCACAGGACTCTGTTGTCTTTCTACAATAGACTAACACGGCTACCCCTTTGGAATTTTACAAAGAAGTTCTGTTTAATTGAATTGTGGTCACTGCGCATTATGGGCTATGTGGTTCAGGTCCATCAGATGAGCGATGTTCTTATCAGTTCTTATCAGTGTTGTTCTGTCTCTGGCGCCGATATCAGCTTGGCTGCATGCGTGAATGTGTGCGTGAAGCTCTGAAGGTGTGCTCCCTCAGGATTGTCCCGGCTCAGATCTATAAATGGGGACTCTGTTAGCCCAGTGATCTAGAGCTTGGCTTGGAACTTTAAGCAGGGACTGAGTTAGCCTGATGATCCTAAGCCGAGGTGCCCCTTTGGTGAACTTTCCAGGTTACCTTTGGTTCACATCTTTAGTGAGAACTCAGTTAGCTCAGTAATTTGGAGCCCAGGAGTACCCTGTATGCAAGAGGTAAACTGAGTCAGCACTCACGATCAAAGAAACCAACACGACCATGAATCTTTGTAGAAACAAAGGTGCCAGGCTAGGCTTTATTGCAATGTAGCACAATGGTAAGCAGTCTATATCAACAGATCTGCTGGCAGCATACGTACTCTCAATGCAACAGAACAGCTCAATTGATGGTAGGACTCCCTTTGGTGCCCCTTTAGGCTGCACAGGGTCTGAGCTCCAGGGCTCCTACTTTTATACCTTCATCTGACCTTACATTGATTGGTCCATAGTCTAATTGATTCACACATTGATTGGTCCACGCATTACTGGGCATCTCCATCCACCAAGGTGTCATGGTTTGGCCGAACCTTACCTTTGCACAGGCCAAACCATGCAAAACATCTTTTCTTATGTCCTTGGTGATAGACCGACCCAATACCACCTTCCTTAAGGTACATTCTGATTCTTATTATTGCAATTTCAGCTTGTTTCTTGCCAATTTTAGTGGTCAGACTTTCACAACCTGTATCTTGTCAGTGCCTTCAGTTCAGGTCTTCAGTACATTCTTTGGAAGGTACACTACAGTACATTGCTTTGGATTACTTTGTTAGGCCCTGGGCCAGCACCTAGGTACTTCTACTTGTCTTTCTATTTTAACCTTTTACTTTCACCTACATGAATATATAGACATTTCTTTAAGGAGAAATTTCTGTTAATTAGTTGTGGTGCAGTTCTTTTAAGAAGCTCAGTAGAAAAATGACAAAAGGCTTGTGTTTCCTAAATCATTTCTTATTTGCAGAGCTGCCATCTACGGAAAATCTCCATGCAAGCAAACTAAAACATTACATACAGTGCAATCTATATTCCTACAGTTAGGAGAACTATTTATTGTGGAAATCCTTTTACATATACCCGAGGACTAAAAGTGCCATTTAGCCACTTGTCTTTGATGGGGCCTCTGCAGAATTGCAGCATACTCAACTTACTTCAACAGCTCCTAGTTCAAATTTCAAAGCATAATCTTGTCAATATGTACAACAGCACCTCCTGGGATAATATGACCACAAAGCCCTTAAGGAGATTTTACTGAAATACAATATTATATAAAGTTTAAGTAATAGCCCAAAGGTGCTCCAGGAAGGACTATGCCCCAGGCAGGGACAATACTTTCCTGAGCGGACTGCTGTACATACATCACTGCAGTTCCTAGAAAATACATTCTATCACCTCTTTACTGTGTACTCCGTTCACTGTGGCTATGTCTACACTTGAAAAGTTAGGTCGACTTTATGAAGTCGACTTAATTAGGTCGACTTTAAGTCGACTTAAAGTGGACTTTATTAAGTCAATTAACAGAAGTGGACTTAACTTTTCAAGTGTAGACGTGGCCCCTTTTTGATCTTATGAAGTTGACTTAACATTTTAAGTCGACTTAATAAGCTCCACCAAGGTGCTAATCCCCGTCTCCACTGGTTTAAATCAACTTAATAAAGTCGACTTAAGTGCTAGTTCGAATTAAAACGAGGTGTTATTAATTCGAACTAACTTTTCCTTACTTCAACTTAAGGAGCAGCTTAAGTCGACTTAAGGAAAGCCCAGTGTAGACGTGGAGCATTTCAATCAACTTAAGCCTCCTTAAGTTGACTTAATTTGTAAGTGTAGACACACCTTGTGTGAGTTGGTGCAGGGGAATTTGGGGGCATAGCCCTCCATCCTCCCATCCCCTTCTCTGTCAGCAGTTGGACATTTGGAAGTTTGGAAGGGATGTTTGGAAGTCATATAGGCACTAGCCTATTAAGGCATTGAAGCAATACTATCAGTTGATATATAGCACCAAAAAAGCTCCCTGGTATATGACTTCCAGTCACTAGAGCAATAGGAATCAAATTACAATGAATATCTCATTCGATGAATTTAGATCTTTTCCTGATGTGATTTCTCCACAAAGAGACTGTGATTTTTTTTTCACTCCACAATTGTTAATTTTGTTTTTGTGCAAATGAAGATCAGCACATGCCCTGCTACATGCTGTGAGCATTCCAGGAAGCATTCCATATTTGTGAATCAATATGCATACTTTGTGGTTGGTATGACAGAGGAAGTCACATATTTTTTTTTACAGTCTCCACCTAAACTAGGATTTGTTCAGTTCAGAGCTTCTGTTGCCTGAGCTTACTGCACACTCCAGGGGCACTTTGCATCCCTTCATTCTACCTCACAAAGTCCCTGGGTATGCCATCTATGCCACTATCTCTGGCTATGTCTACACTTATTCAAATAAGTCGACTTTGTGAAGTCGACTTAGCATGTCCACACTGTAAATTTAGGTTGACTTAAAGTCGACCTTGCCAAATCAACTTACAGCATCCACACTGGATGCCTAAGTCAACTTGTAGGGGATAGGTGGACCTGGGAGTTGTACATGGTGGGAAGGGGGGCACCCCTTTAAAAGTGCCATGGAGATCAGCATTTTCCCCATTGTACCAAAGTACATGGGGGCTGAGCAGAACAGGGATGGGGCAGGGTATAGGAGCGGGATGGGCAGAGCTGTGTCCTGCCCTGTGGGTGGGCATGCCAGGCTCTGGCTTTGCCAGGCACCCTGGCAGGGAGGTCAGTGGGGGAGACCTGGGGACCCTTAAAGTCAACTTAGGGATCAGCCACGTCTACACTGGCTTAAATAGGCGTAATAAAGTTGACTTAAGCAGTAAGTTAACTTAAAACTAGGTTTTATTAAGTTGACTTAAAATTTCCTTAAGTCAACTTAAGCAGCACCTTAAGTCGACTTAAGGAAACCATAGTATAGACGCAGAGTAAATTAAGTCGACTTAATCAGGCTTAAGTCGACTTAATTTACAAGTGTAGACACACCCTCTGAGACTCTGCCTACCCCCCATATCCCCACTCTAAAGGTACCACTTGCTCCCCTTTCTCCTCTCCTTCTTTTCCAAATCCTCCAATTTCTCTCCTATGATTGTAGCTCTGTATGATCCCCATTACTATCTTCCCCCCATGCTTTCAAGAGCTCTGGGTGCCACCTATTCCTCCACATGTCAGGTTACCCAGTCTATCTCTTGCCAGTTGTCCTATATGCTCCATTTCTACCTCCAACTTCCACACACTCCAGGGTCCCTTCTTCTCCCAATAGCAAGAGCCTGTATTCTCCCATAGCCACTCCATCCATTCCAGGGTCCACCATTCTCCCCATGGCAGAGATCTTGTGTGAAACCTTATTTCTCTCTTTCCCCTATATTAGGAGATCTGTAGGTCTATTCCCCCCTTACACCCCTTCCCCCATACCACAGTCCCACATTCTTCTCCCTCATGTTAGGAGCTCTGTGTGTATGCCACCACTCCTTCTTTGCCCCTTTAGCTGCCTCCCCTACCCCTGCTCCATTATTCTTCGTTCTGTTTGGGAGATAAATCATTTAGGGTGTCAGTGGGTGCGTCTACACTTGTAAATTAAGTCAACTTAAGCAGGTTTAAGTCGACTTAATTTACTCTGCATCTACACTACAGTTTCCTTAAGTCGACTTAAGGAAATTTTAAGTCGACTTAATAAAACCTAGTTTTAAGTCAACTTACTGCTTAAGTTCACTTTATTAAGTCAACTTAAGCCAGTGTAATCGTGGCTTAGCTCTAAGTCAACTTTAAGGGTCCCCAGGGCTCCCCCACTGACATTCCTGCTATGGTGCCTGGCACAGCCAGAGCCTGGCATGCCCACCCACAGGGCAGGACACAGCCCTGCCCACCCCACTCCTAAACCCTGCCCCTGTCGCTGTCCTGCTCAGCCCCCATGTACTTTGATACAATGGGGAAAATGCTGATCTCCATGGCACTTTTAAAGGGGTGCCCCCGTTTCCACCATATACCACTCCCAGGTCCACCTATCCCCTACAAGTCGACTTAGGCATCCAGTGTGGATGCTGTAAGTTGATTTGGCAAGGTCGACTTTAAGTCAACCTAAATTTACAGTGTGGACATGCAAAGTCGACTTATTTGAACAAGTGTAGATACAGTCTGTACGTTAAACCCTCCTGGGGAATGGCAAAAATGTGATGGGTACTGTTATACTGGAAAGAATTAATGGGTGTTTGATTTGTAGAATATTGTAGAGCTGTTTGTGGCTTTACTAGAGCGCTGGTAATGGCTTTCTGTCCCTTATTTCAGTATTACAATCCCCTCCCCTCTGCCCCAAAATCAATAGCACCTTGCCAACTGATGTCTAGAACATTTTCTCAAATTTTGTAATTAATTGGATGCAAAGTTCTAAAGTTGTTGCGTTAAATACAAACAGGAAATGCCAGAAAGGTGAGCATCAGGTCTCATGAAGTTCCGCTGTTGACCTTGCAACTCACAGACCCACAAGAAGAACCAGTCAAAACTGTCCACATATTCCATGACTCTTTCTGCAGTGCATATCAATTCTTCTGTCTGAGGTTTAATAAGACTGGACTTTGAAATTATTACACTTTTTTGTTTAATAAAAGCCAGCCAGCTTTAGTCATACAAAAAATAGCATTCAATAAGGAAATATGGTTTTGAAAAAAATGAAACATTTTTATTGTTGTGTTTTAATAAAAAGATTTTCATAAAGAGTCACAACAGACAAAATATGGGTCCATTTGTCAAATGGAGAGAACTTTAAAATTTCTTGGAAAATCAACTTTCTCAGTTTTGACCAGCCCTATTTACTACTCCAACGATCACACCAGCATGCTCAGGGGCCTCAGGATTCATACAAATGTTCACAATACATTCACCTGCCATAAATTCACTTAATAACCAACATTTACTCAAATGTGTTCAGAGAAAGTGAATCAAAAGTAAATTCAGTTTTTATTTTAAAGAATATTAGTGAATTATATTATGTTCTCCCTGTTCTACACTTAGGACAATCTGAGTTTTGTATGATTCTGCAAACCAGCCTTGGGATATAAAGCTGTTAATAAGATAACTTCTCAGAATGCTAAATTTTTGTTTACTGCGGATGACAACTAAAAGTGGTTGGAAAATGTCAATTCAGCCAATTCAAAATGCTTCATGGTAGTATATAGATTCCATGAATTTTCATTGAATTGTAGGCAGGGCTCCAGTGGTACTAGCTGCCCTGGAAGGCCATGGTGGACACAATGGTTGTATTCCTTATGTCCTTAATGGCTCATCAGGTTACTCCCTAGATCCATATCACCTGACAGCTTCCTTAACATTAAGGAGACAATGGTTTTACACAGCCACCTGTCTCAGGCATTTCCATAAAATCACATAAGTTAAAGTATAGATATAACACCAAATTCCTAACTAAACTAACTTCTAATCCAAATACAATTCCTAGACATAAACTATATAATAATTCCCAGCAAATTACTACCTTTCTATTGATACCAAACATGACATAGTTCCTATGGATTATAGCATTTATGAGATAGCCATAGAAAATAATATCATAAATGCTTCCCTAAATCCAGACAGCATCACACCCTGCCCACATGCCTGCCAGGGTCCCTGTCCCCCTTTGCCCCATTGCACACAAGGGGTGCCCCCCCCGCCACCGTGGACCTGCCCAAGGTCCCCCCAACCCTTAGAAGTCGACTTAGGCATCCAGTGTGGATGTTCTAGGTCGACTTTGTAAATTCCCCTTTAAGTCGACTTTAATTTTAAGTGTAGACACACTAAGTCGACTTAACTAAGTCGACTTAAAGTCGACTTAGTTAAGTCGACTTAAAATTACAAGTGTAGACATAGCCTATGATGGGGAGCCTGGAACTCATGGGAATGATTTCCAGTGCATATGGCACCATGGCAGGCCTTCCATGGAAGCTGCCTGGGGGTCCTGGAACACCATAGCTTCCAGACTCCTCAGTCACCTATCTTCCTATCTTCCACAGCTTGGTGAGCTAGAATAGGTCATATGTCAGGGACACTGGAAGTTTGGGGAGCTGCTGCCCAAAATTGAAGTGATTCCTCAGAGCTTCACCAAGAATAGTAGCTATATAACCATGAGTTTCATGCCTCCTATTCAGTGGCAGACCACACCGAGTAAAAAGAATCACATCAATTTCAGGCAGTATTTGCTGGAGTTATGAGGAATATGTTTTGGAAACACAGGTTCATGCTTCAAAAATTAAATAAATAAATACAAGCCTAGGATGTTTGTTCATGAGAAACTTCAAAATTCCTCCCAAACTGGAATTGCAACCAGCTCTAACATGGATTTAATTTTAAGCTGAATGTAATACCACTGTAAAGCAGAGATACTCCAAATGAAAATCAATTACTTGATTGTCAGTGTGCACTTAGTATGTTGCATTAAGTTGATCATTCTAGTGCTAGGATTCTATTTTCAGTTGTTAACCGATGTATTTGTTTGGGTCGGTTTCCCTTTTTTAATAGCTACTTTGCTGAGGAGTAAAAAAGAGAAATCAGATGACATTTGAAAGCACTATATGGGAAAGCACTTTAAAGCATCTGTTAGAGATACAGAGGATACAACACATATTCCCAACATCAAGCACCTCATCAAATAAATTTTAAGGCTTCCACCTTTGACATTACAATGATGTAGAATGCATGGGACATCATTTGTGTCTACCATTGTATAGGATCAAATTCAGAAAGACATCAAAGCACATGATGAAGTCCAGACCAATTCAGGAAAGCATTTAAGCACGTACTTTACCTTTAGGCACATGCTTAAATGTTTTCCTGAATAGGCATGCATTTCTGAGTCATAGCACAATAAACAGACATATTGTATAGATGTCAAGAATACAAAGGTGGGAGTTTGACACTATTGGCTTACCCAATTTGTTTGCATATCATTTGCTTAGCTCTGCATTCATGAATAGGAATAATCCCTTTGGTGTAGTGTAATTTTACTTCATGGTGGTAACGAACACCTTATATATCACTTTCTGGACTGTATTTCTCCTTACCAGCTAACTGCCTACGATAGTGCCCATCTGTTACCTCCTGACAATGACACAGTTTCTCCAGTGCTATTGCTTCATCTAGTTGACTAACTAGAGATGGAAGGCAATTGAACTAAACTTCTTCCAAGACCTCTAGCAAACTTAAAATGAATGTGGGGTAATGGATCACTGGAAGTCCTGTCCTGTAGGTTAGAAATCCTTTCTAGCTAGTGAAAGTGCTAAACTAACCAATTTCTGCTGATGAAAGAGACAAGCTTTCAAGCTTTACAAGACCTAATAAAGAGCTCTGTGTTGCTTGAAAACTGGTCTCTTTCATGAACAAAACTGTGCCTATCTATCTATCTATCTATCTATCTATCTATCTATCTATCTATCTA
>ML685888.1:1151230-1183948 GCA_007922175.1 Pelusios castaneus | reverse complement strand
ATATATATATATATATATATATATATATATATATATTACATCACCCATCTATTTTTCTTCGAACACAGGCCTGACACTTTCAGCTGGAAATAACTTATCTTCAATTGTAAGCTCTTTGGGGCAGGCCTGTTTTTGTTCTTCATTGATATGATGCTTAGCACAGTCAGGTCCTTGTCCAGGACTGGAGCTCATAAGAGCAAATGCAATACAACAACAAAATTGAAATTCTTAGTTAATGAGGGTCACTGAGAAATCCATGTGCTATCACTTGAATAACTAGTATTGTCTTTGGTATTCCTCTTTTAGATCATATACATTGTGAATCAGCTGTCTGTGAGACAGTCATTAACTGAACAGATGGGGGAATACAAAATGAGAAAAAGCTTTTCATTTAGGTGGTTAAAACAGGTGCAGTATCTTAGAGAAACTGATGATTGTATCATGTGAGGGCATGAGGAAATTTGCTATCTAAGAAAATGATTTCAGGAAATTCATTTTCTGTACAAACCATTGCAAACATTTTCTTTTCCTTTAAATCTTCAGAGAAGAAATTATAATGAATAAATGAATACATTTATCAATGAGTTTTGCTAGCTTTGTCTTTGAAAATGAATATCTATTTTCCATTTGCATTTGAATATAAATATTTTCTATTGTGTATTCAGTCCACATTTTTTTTGGTCTCTGTATGAGTTTTTTATCCCAGTGAATGTTTTATTCATAAGGACAATGGAGATCTAGGTTGGCTACTTCAATCCTGTCTCCCTAGGACAGACTGTACAGTCTAGATAACAGCAGCACAAGCTTCCTGACTCAGTTAAGGAGATATTTATTCAAGTATTGGGAAGGGGGTGCACCTCAGTGGCTTAGGAAGTTAGAAATAGAATACAGAACCTTTCCTTTCAAGTCAACTAGTTCACATTCAACTTACATTAGAAGTTACTGAAAGTCCTCACTGTTCAATGAAAATTTGGAGTCTTGTATGAAACAAGTTGGTGTTCTCAACCAAGTTCCCAGTTTCAAATGTCCACTTCACAAGTGTCTTCATCACAACCATCACCTTCATTGACAATTCCAGGGGAAACGGGTCTTAATTCAGAACTGTTCTGTATTCTTCAGTTTCACTTGAGTTTGCCAATAAATGTTACGGACGTGACTAGGGGGTACCTCACCC
Source organism: Pelusios castaneus (assembly GCA_007922175.1). Classification (NCBI taxonomy): domain Eukaryota; kingdom Metazoa; phylum Chordata; order Testudines; family Pelomedusidae; genus Pelusios; species Pelusios castaneus. The sequence continues at coordinate 1,182,774 of ML685888.1, read as the reverse complement.
AAGAGGGAATCACTCCGTGGCTCGATCACCTAGCGGCTTAAAAGAGGACCTGTCTCCTGTATAAGGAAATTGATTAGAGTATATTTAGCATCTGCAGATGGGTGACTCCAATACCACACAGGGTAGGAGCACCCCCACAGGCTTGTGTTTGCACATTTTATTGTCGATTAATCCCTTCAAAGACTGCCCAGGTACACCCCTTGATTATGACGTTGTCTAATTAGTGATAGGGCAAATTCACAGGTCTTCAGCTCTGCCTGGCCTGGCCTTCATCCTTCTTGGTCCTGTCCTCATCATTTATGGTTTTCTTACTTTCTCCTGCAGCAGGATGTCCGTTTCTTTCTTTATCTTATCACCAATAGATTTATAGCTTCTAGGGGTCTTTGTTTTCTTTCGAAGCAGGATGTTTACATGTCTTGAAGCTTCTCGGACCCCCAGAGGGGTAAGGGGTTATAAGTTTATCTTCCCACGGCCTAAGGCTTCAATACTGTTGCTCACTTATGCTAAGCTAAACTATTATCTACTCATGCTAACATAAAATGTCTAGGTATCTTAAAATGGCTAAGTATCACAATTTTATAACATAAAAGGCAGAGTCTAGTTTGCAGGCCATTGTGTGTCCTTTGCCAGAAGCTATTTACTCACTAACACAGCCACCAATGTTGCAATGGTGATGCTATATTAGAAGGGGAAGGTAGCTAGGACTTGAGGAAATACTTAAAGAGAATAAGGAAAGATACAGTACAATTTGGAAAGCATAGCTTGATCATGGACAGCTGGAATTACTTTGATGAAAGAAAGTATGATTAAGAGAGTAAAATAAAATAAATGGAACTTGAATCTAAGCTCTGCCTACAAAAATTATCTTTCCCGCATGCTATTGGGTATTGTAAGGCAAATGAAAACTCCTTTCCTAGGAGAATGGAATGAGAGGAAATAAAAAAAGCTGCTTCTCAATGAAAAAGAGTTCTCATTTACCTTAATTGGCTTACATACTATCTTTGGGTGCATCTATACTTGTAAATTAAGTCGACTTAAGCTTGCTTAAGTCGACTTAATTTACTCTGCGTCTACACTACACTTTCCTTAAGTTGACTTAAGCAAGCTGCTTAAGTTGACTTAAAGAAAATTAAGTCAACTTTATTACCTTGTTTAAAGTCGACTTTAGGCTTAAATCGACTTTAGAAAGTTGACATAAGCCAATGTCGATATGGAGTGGCTCTAAGTCGACTCTAAGTCAACTTAGGGCTCTCCAGGACTCCCCCACTGCCCTCCGTGCCAGGGGGGTGGCACAAGGAGAGCCTGGCATGCCCCCCCCAGAGCAGGGCAGGGCAGAGCCTTGCCCACCCTGCCCCTATGCCCTGCCAGGGTCCCTGTCCCCCTTTGCCCCATTGTACCAAGGTACAATGGGGAAAAGGCTGAGCCCCCTGGCACTTGTCAAGGGGTGCCCCCCGCCACCATGGACCTGTCCAAGGTCCCCCTAGCCTCTACATGTTGACCTAGGCATCCAGTGTGAACACTCTAGGTTGACTTTGTAGGGTCCCCCCTAAATTGACTTAAAATTTAGGGGTGGACATGCTAAGTCGACCTAAATTTATAAGTGTAAACATAGCCTTTGGTCTGTAGTAGTTAGTGTCAAAAGGTGATGACCCTAAAGAATCAATGCATTGTTGGCTTCTCTTTAACAAGATTAATTCTGTTCATGTTAATTTTCTGAAGGAATAACAGATTTGAAGTTTATTTACATAGATGTATAAGAACAGGTTATCAATGCTTCAGGTTCAATCAGCCTTGTACATGAGATGATTTAAAGTAAGAGTAGGTTTTCAGAAAAGTCTTTGGATTGTATTGTATGGGTGTTTTGAAAATGGCTACTGTGATCTATTGTGTCTAAGAGCTTTTCTGTTCTGAGAAAACTGAGACTCAAGGAAGTTATCTTGCAAGGAGTGTTTTGTGTGAGTCACTGTTGTTATGAAGAAAAGAAATAATAGCTTATTATTTTTAGTGTTTTTAAAATTCTATGTCATTTGTTAAACATGCTGCACATTGATTTTAATTCACAGTGGCTCAACAAGATGCTAACCTACTCAATTGTAGCACAAAACTAGATTAAGCGTACTTTAATAAAACTACCAGTGAAAGCATGTAATTTCTATTTTCCACAATTTGTTCCATACATCAATGAAGTCCCATCTTTGCAGCCCACTGATGGCAGCTAATGGATCTCTGTAAGTGTCAAATTACATGATAAAAGGAAGATCATAAGCAAGCTGGGAACAACTACACATATGAGCCCCACACTAGGACGCTGCAAATTTTTCTGATGAAGGTTGGCTGATGAATTAGATAGAATTGCTAGAACCATTACACCTCTACTTCTATCCATGATCTGTGGGATGTTACAAAAGAACCTCTCATGATGAATAAGATCATGTAAATACTGGCTGCCAGTTTTTGAAAAGCTGAGTACCACCACAGCTCAGGTCTTTGCTCTCCTATTAAAGTAACTGTTCAAAGACCAAGAGATAGAACAAATATGTGAAAACCCACAGAACAAGGCATAATCCATTTGTTGTTTACAAATATTTGCTGTAGCTGTATTGGTCCCAGGATATGAGATAGACATGGCAGATGATATCTTTTACTGGACCAGCTTCAAATTATACAGAACTTTTCATCAGGTCTGGAGAAAGAAATGAGAGTGTCTGAGCTAATTAGAAGTTGAAATAATAGTTAAGCATAAGGGATAAACTTGTGGGGAATCACTTGAGAGTGGGTGGGCAATAAGGATTAGATTGTTATGCAAAAGGTGTTTGAAGTGGGCCATTAAAACTTAGCAAAAAGAGTGTATGTTACAGACTGATAATACCTGCACAATAGGTCACCCCATCTTTATCTCCACCCATTCAGCTCAAGGCATGAACTAGTTAAGGCACTCACAATCTTTCCTAATCTGTAGAGCTTCAGTGGAAAGGCACCTACCTATATCCAAATCATACTGTTGAGTCTGGGCATAACCTGGTTAAGTGGAGTTCTCACCCTTTCCCAATTCTCAGGGTGCTAGGTGTAGTTCTCTGCAGGTTTATAGGATCTTTTACCAGTGAGGAAGCCTTACACACTAATGTTCTTATTCTCTATTTATAAACAATTACCAAAACAGAATATGCACACTAAATGTGCAATGCTTACCACTCCCAATAAGGCAGACAAACTTCTTCTAGTGGTCAGTCAGGATTAGATCATCCGGGGACTCCCACTTCTGCATGGTATGGTTGGCAGGGTTTTGAGGTCTCACAGCTCTGATCTTCTTGAGCTGTATCCTGGAGTTAGGTTCCAAAGAAATTCTTTTTGGACCTCAGTTTATGTAGTTAAAACTTGCATCCTGCTTAGCTGTGCCGTAACCAATTATTTTAAACTAAAGACTACGAAAATACCAATCCTAGCCCATTATGAAACAGTCCTCTAACCAATCAGATCCCACTACCTTGATTGATTTAAATAGTGCACACGTAATTATGCAACAAACAGAAACAAGCTAGGAACCAGACAGAAATCATTCAAATAAACAATAGAGAAGGGGTACCATAAAGACAAAACAATAAGAAGTGTAAATTTTATACCCACGACTCTTGATAAATGATTCCTTTCTAGACAGAATGATAGCAAAGCATTTTAAAATTTGTTTCTTTATCTGGTGGTGATAAGTACTATTAGAAAATTTTTATCTTCTTAACAGCCTGATGGAATATGGTTTTGAAGTAATTTCAGGAATGTAAACATGTGACTACCTGCTACTTAGCTAATGGCTGCTGTTTCTCCTGATATGGTTGCTACTGCTTAGCCCAAGAATAAGGCCTAAGCTAAGCCAAAAAATATACAAACCAAACCCAAACCCAAAACAAACAAACAAACAAATCAAGACCTCAGACCTTACACTGTTGCAAAAAAGTCATGAAACCATTGTCCTGATAAATCATGGCTTCTAGTGTCTAGCAGAGTTATGAATTTAAATTCACAGTCTTGTTTTTGGATGGTGTTATGCAGGTTTTCTTTGAGGATGCATGTTGAAAGATCAGATACGGATTGATTACTTGGTAAAACCTGTGGTTGGTATGATGTTTTTTGTCTTTTATCATTTATTCTGTGATTTCATTTGATTGAGTACAGTGATAGTCTGTTTTCACCCTACACAGGTGTTAACTTTAACGTTTTTGACCAAAATTACATAGAAAGATCCAGGAATAGTGCTCTGGTCTTCTGACCCCCAGTTCAATGTCATGTCCACTAGAGATACAATGAATTTTAACATAATGACTAAATATTTTTTAAGCAAAGCCAAGTAGCACATGCATAAAGGCTGCTCTGTTCATATGTATCAGACTTAAAACCCACTTCTTCTGTATCAGCTAAGCTAATGACCTGTTCATCACTACAGTGCTTAATGTTACCTGCCATGCATGCCTCTCTTCATTGGAATGGGAGACAGGGTAGAGCAGGGGGTTATAGTCCAGAAGCAGAGATGGGAGTCAGAACTTTTGAAGAGGAAAAGGAAATTAGAAATAAGCCAAACAGAAAGAATGGTATATATTATGTATACAGTATATATACTACAGTATATAATGGTACATATTATATATAATAGTATATATATAAATAAATGGGGTATAAATAAATATATAATGGTGTATATATAACTATACAAATAAATACATAAGTAAATGGTGTATATAAAAATTAGAAACAAGTCAGACAGAAAGAATGGAAGTGTTTGATTTTTCCAAAGCACTTCACTTAGCAATCTAAGACAGAATGTTAGTGAGTACCAATAGAAGAAACTGAGATGTGGAGGTTACCTATGTTTCTTCTGTCAAATTTAGCTTATAAAGTAATACATTTTTATTTACGTGTGTGAAAATATGTACACCACACCAGCATCAGTAAGAATCAGACTGTACCAGAAGGAGAATTGCCAATAATTCTCAGTGTATGAAACCACGGATATATAGACACAGATCCTCAGGTCCAGATAATGAATCAATGTGTACAGAGAGCTCAGAATTTCATAGCAGTTTAACTGAAGATACTGGTCTTACGTAGTTCCCATATGAATTTTATAATTTCATAAAAAAATGTAATAACAGTTTAAATAGTTAGATAGATAAATTAAAGACTCCCTTAATCACCCATTAACTTTTTGGCATTGAGTAAGTATATTAAGCAACATTTTTGCTCTCCTGATTAGGCATTAGATATTACTGTCACTCCTCTAATTTAGCTCCCCTAACAAAGAGTTCCAATGAAATAGCAGTCCCATTTAAGCGTATCCAATTAAACATAGTACACTATGATAGACATTCCATTATCTTCAGATTCCACCCACACTCATGTTTGTTCACAATGGGCAATACTAGATCTGAATAATGGTAGCATATAACTGTGTCTACGTTAATTATATAGTCAGCTTCAGAGTCTAATGATGTAGTATGCAAGGTACTAGAACATCCTATTGTGAAAGAATAAAATGTCTTTAGAAGATGGCACAAGTCCAAAGAGAGCTTTGGAATAATGTGATGGTATTCACTCAGCTACAGGAAAAACCATGTTAGAGAAGTAGTAAAAGGACTGAACAGAAAAGTAGGAACAGGAAGTTATTTTAATAAATCGTTGTAGAGGCTCTGATGGTGCTACTGTTTCACTGCAAAAACAAATATGAAAATTATTTAGAAGTTACTTTGAATATCAAATTCATTCTAATAATTCTCTCTCTTAGACCCTGAAATGAATGAAATGCCATAATAGTAGAGGTCTGTGGTCCTTCCCAAGGAAAAGTCAAAGATTCAAAGGCTATGTCTACACTTAAAAGTTAGGTTAACTTAAGGAGGTCTTAGTTGACTTAGTCCAGGTCCACTCCAGGCGTTCATTAAGTCGACTTAAGGGCGTCCTTAAGTTGACTTAATAACTCCTGCCTGTTAGGTAGACCTGATGCTTAAGTTGACCTTATTAGGCATCCTGACTGGCATCCTGACCTTCCTCCCAGGGTTCTGGGCTCCAGGAAGAGTCCGTCTTGGGCTCCCAAAAGGCAGGACAAAGCCCTGCCCACCCTGTTCCCCAGAACTGGCCAGGACTGCCATATTGGCAGGATGACTCAGGGCTGCAGCAGCAGCCAGCAAAGGAGGAGGGCCCCATCCTGGACCCATGAGGAGCTCCTTGCCCTCTTTGCCATCTGTGGGGATGAGACAATGCTTTCCTGGTTTTGGGGCAGCCACCGCAACTGGGAGGTATATGCTGCTATCTCCTGGGCCCTGGCGGAGAGGGAGCACACCCGTGACACCCAGCAGGTGCGGGTGAACATAAAAGACCTCCACCAGCGGTACCAAAAGACCTGGGAGGACAGGCTCCAGACAGGGAAATCCCCCACCACCAGCTGCCCCTACTTCGCTGAGCTCCACGCCTTCCGGGGGGTGGGGTGAAAGCACTGTGCTCCCGGCCCACACCGTCAATTCCACCGAGCCCTCTTCCCTGGATGATGTCCAGGAGGAAGGCTTGGTAGATGAGGATGTGGTGCTGGACCAAGGGGAGACCAGCTGGCAGGAGGGCACCCCACCAGCCCCGGACCCTGGAGCCAGCACCGAGCTCATCCCTGCCCCAGAGTAGGAGGAGGAGCAGGCTCCCCCAATGAAGACCACCCAGGAGAGGGGACATCACACCAGACACATGCGGCACTTGCTGGTGAGTGCTCCCTCCCTCCCTGCAGGCAGGGCTTGGCATGCCTGTGGGACAGGCACTGTGGGGGGAAATGGCCCAGGGACTGGCAGGGGCAGAGGGGCCGGGGGCCATGTGGTGGGGGGGGTGACCTGGACCTGAGCGGTGCTGGGATGCGTCGGGAGATGGGGTGGGGGAATATAGGTGGGAGCACCAAGGCCAGAGAGCATGCACCCGACACCGTTGGCACATGGCCTCAGGAGGCACCCCTGGGACAGCTCCCCACCGTAGGCACCACACCCAACCTGGGCAGCACAGCATGGCAGCATGTCCCTATGGGGAAACCAGGAGGAGGGCACACAGCACCAGGGATGAGCACCTTGGGGACCTGGTCCACCTTGCTGAGGAGTCGTAGGTACAGCTGACGGCCTGGAGGGAGTGGGTCGATGCCCACCAGAGGGCCAAGCAGGGGATGCTCCAGCGCCTCCTTGACCTGGTTGAGTGGCAGACCGTCACCCTGGAGTGCAGCGCCACATCCCTGGAGCGGCTGGAGGAGCACCTCCATCCTCAGCTGGCCAAGAGTGTCGCTGCCCTAGACGCCAGCATGCCCTGTCGCCAATGCTCCAGGACCCAGGGTGGCTGCCTGCAGGCCCGGTACCTGCCTAGCCCAAGCCAATAGCACTGGCCCCTAACCCTGCCCCTCCTGCCCCCCCGAACCCTCTCCTTCCTCCCGAGCCCCCAATCCCCAAACGCTCTCACTCCCCCAAATCCCCAACTCCCAGTTCCCCCTGTAAATAAAACCCATGTAAACTGTTATCTCAGGTCTGGTTTTTTTATTACTTTGGGGACGAGGGGGATGGTTGGGGGGGGGGGGTTAGGCATGGGCATGTGATGGAAGTGATGGTGCCAGGTAGCAGGCCCACTCCTCAGCACTCCTTGCTGATGAAGTGGGCCTTCAGTGTGTCACAGATGAGCACCGCCCACCGCTGGGCTTGTTGAGTCTGGGGCAGGCCGTCAGGCTGCTCGAACTGCCCAGCAAGGCATTCAGCTTCAGCCTCCCAGATGTGGGGGACCCTTTCCCCCCCAGAGCTCACAGAGGTTGTGGAGGACACAGAAGGCACTGACAACCTCGGGGATGTTTGTCTCAGCGAGGTGCAGGCAGGCAGGAGGGCCCTCCAGCATGCCTTGAGCTGTCTGAAGGCACGCTCCACAACCTGGCGGCACCTGTTCAGCCTTCTGTTGAACAGCTCCGTGCTCGCACCTGCACGTCCCTGAGGGTGATGTTATGCTGGGGGAAGAAGGTGCCCGCCTGCATGCACCGGTAGAGGCTGGAGATCCTCAGAACACAAGCGTCATGGGCCTGCCCCAGCCAGCCCATGTAAATGTTTGAGAAGATCCCTCTGTGGTCCATGAGGGCCTGCAGGACCATGAAGTAGTAGCCCTTGTGGTTCTGGCAGTCTGCAGCTTGGTGTTCTAGGGCTCGGACGGGGATGTGGGTCCCATCCACGATGCCCCCACTGTCTGCCTCCACGCTGTTGGGGTCCAAGAAGACTGTGATCCATATGAAGAGAGCGCTGGGCATTGCATAGCTAGTATCGAGCACTGTCCTGACAAGTCACAAGCATCAGAGTGTGGTCCATGACCTCCTTATGCTTCATGTCTCCAGGCACAATGGCACTTCCTCTTTTATTGGGATTGATTGGGGGATTGGGCCCTTCTCAGGAACCATGTTGGCACACTTCCCATGATGCACCCCCCCAAGTCGACCTAGCAAGTGACTGCATAGACATGCTAGGTTGACTTAGGCTTCTAGTATGGATGTGCTAAGTTGACTTAGTTAAGTCGACTTAAATTGACCTAAGTTGACTTAGCATTTTTAGGTGTAGATATAGCCAAAGATACCAGTTTTATTATTAGAAAGAAAAATCTGATGAATGACTTCACCAATAGGACAAACAAGGAGTCTGCACAAACAAGCACTTTTAAAGACTAACAAATTTATTTATCACATGGGCTTTCATGGGAGAAAATCCCACTTTGTCAGTTGCTTGAAGATGGAGAACTTACTGTGGACAATGGACACAGTATCCACTAGTCAGGCTTTATGTGCTCAATGCTTTGTAATGTATCCACGAGTCCCAAAAAATCCTTTTAGTAATTTTCAAAGTTAATTTCATATTAATCAATACCTTCAAGCGATAGCAATATTTTAAAAATCCCTCAGATGTTATTTTTCTTGTCTCACACTGTGGTTTCCTCTTTTTAAATCTACCCTGCTGTGGGCAATGTGGTTGGATTCTACAAGTGGCAGATTGTGTGAACCCCTCACCCCCTAAATACTCTAGAAGAGTTTCTTGAAATTTTTTTTAACTTCCAACGAATGAGCCCTGAAATGACAGAACTTTGTAACAAATGCATGCACTATCAGAAAAGCTCAATCTCTGCCATCTGTAAATGCTGCTGAAGTTTAAGTTAAGATCTTCCCACCTTGAATTTGTTGGTAAGTCATTGAAGAAATAAATAAATGTGCATTCTTTTTCTGATGGCGAGACAATTATTTTGGAAGGCCTGGGGAATAATATAAGCAGTGTGCGATGTTATTATCAGTGACTATGAGAGATGAAGAAGTCAACTATTTAAAAAAAAAAACATAGAAACCAATTCAGTGTTATAAGCTTACAATAAATAGTCTGATCTCTGGGGGAAAATGTTTTGAGATGAAGCATGCTCTGATACAAGGTAATTTGGTTTTTAAATTACAATGCAGCAATAGCTATCTTAGATTGCATTGTGCAGATACTTCAGAGTTTAGATATTCTACAGTTTTCCCTTTCTTTCTTTCTTTCTTTCTTTCTTTCTTTCTTTCTTTCTTAAATCCTAGCACAATGCTGTGGCACACAAGATGAAAACAAAGAGAGGAAAAAGTGGACATTATGAATGATCTATCCTGTTTTCACTCAGTGCAAATTTGAACTGATTGTGTGCTGCAGGGTGCCACTTAAGAGCTGCAATGAGTTCAGGATCTGGAGCCTCCTGCAGTTTCTTTCCCCTGGTGCCTACCGAAGGATTAATTTTAAAAAGACAAGAAAAGAAATCTCATGGATGATGAGGATCAATCACCACTTTTAAACTCTTCACTGGTTTTAATGGCAAATTCTGCTAAAAGAGCAATGCCATAGAACAGTTCCATATATGGCCCCGCTGAACTAGGCTTAAAACTTTGTCCAGAGAAGTCTTTTAAACTTCTGTCTTGTGCTTGCAAATTGAACTTTTGCTTTCAATGGGCATCAACAACACATGGAGCTAAAAATGATGAAACAGCACATTTAGACAAGATCCAACCATGTTCAGCGTTAAGAAGCATTGCACCACCCAGCACCATTGACTAAATATCCTGAAGCTACAAAGCATCAGTGTGGAGAGAATCCAGCTGTAATTCATACATCTCTAAGTACTGTTCTTAGGCACCTCAGTTAGTTAGGCATGCAAGTCCCATTTGTACGTCATTATGAGTCATAAGACTCCTGCTTGGCTGCCACCCAACCTAGTGGGTGCTGGATGAGCTTAAAAACCTCTGTTTTGGCAGTAAAATTTCCCTAGGTGCCTACATTTCTGCTCCTGGAGATGTGCACTACTGTCTTATTCTAGCTATCCAGGTGCCTATCATCTGTTTAAACTCCTGAGTGATTCATGAATTCAGGGAAGATAGTTGCTGCTCTAACTTGTTTGTGGGGTCTGATCTAGGAGTGTGCACAGAGGTTTCCTAATTCCACGCAAAACAGCCACCAAACTGCTTCTCATAACCTTTATCCTTAGGTTAGATTACTCACCTGGACTATGGGAGACCTAGGTTCAAGTCTCTTCTCTGCCTGATGATGACAATGGCTTTGCCACCTGAGGTGAGTTCCTAATCATTGGACTATAGGATATTCTCTTGTGGATTTGTCTCAATTTGTCCTGTTGAACCTGTTCCACTCTTAATATATAAATATTAATTGGGTCAGAGAACAAGTGAAAATGAGGCTATAATCTGGTGGGTAAGGCACTCACCTAGGAGGCAGGAAACCCATGATCCAGTATCCTTGCTCTACTGCCTCTTAAGGCTATTCCCCTTTGGATAAATAGTTAAACAGGAGAGATTCAGGAGCCCTGCATCAAGATATTTGATAGTCCAATGTGTAGAGCACTCACCTGTGAGGTGGCAAGTCCCTGTTCAAATCCATTCTTCTCATTAGGTGGAAGAAGGATGAGAACCAGGGATCTCTCTCAACCCAGATGAGTGTGCTAACCACTGGCCTGAAAATTACAAGGGAACTACTCCTCCTCCTCTTGGCATTTTACAAGCAACATCTGATTGATTACTGCTGCCCCCAAATAATCCTGTAGCACAGGGGTCAGCAACCCAAAGATAAGAACCATTTAAAAAAATCATAGAAAGGTCTGTTTATTGAGACTCTGTTACATTCTTCATCTTCTTCCTACCTAAGTATGTCAACAGGCTTTTCATATGGCCTCTTTCTAGGCTTACTGTGTACCTCTATTTGTCCCAGGCTCCGTGGCTACTCAATGTTCACTTGTCTTTCAGGGCAGGGACCAACAGGGTTCCCCTCTTGGAAACTCCCAGCAAATCTCAAATGAAAAATAAACCTAAACCACATCCTTAGGCTGGAATATTCATCCATCTTATGTTTCCTTTGTATTCTGTTCCTCAGTTGAATACCTCCCACATTTTCGTCCTTAGAAATCTGGCTCCTGTCCTTTTACCAGGGCTCACCACCAGAGCTTTCTTGCCCCTCCTGACTTCTGCATGCCTCTACTAGACTTCTGCCAGAGTTCTCTTCCTAAATCCAATTTTTCCACTGGGCCTCATCTTTTACTCTGTGGGTCTTTCAACTGATAAGATTACGATTGCGGAGTTTTTCCTCCCCCTCTCTTCCTTTAGCCCCTTCTATTCTGGGCTTCCTTTCTTGACAGTAACCACCCAGCTCTTTAATTTGACTTGATCCACTCTCAAAGGACAACCTGGTGCTGTAATTGAACTCTTGCACTCCTATTAATTTATCTTTTTCAAAGCCAATGTGGAGGTAAACACACAATTATATTGTTGACATTTCATTAAAATCAACAGGTTCCCCTGGAAGCTTGAGACCCTTCCACTCCCATTCTGCAAATTCCGTCAGAATTTCTGTAATCACTTAATACATCCCTGTGCACCCTTAATAAGCAATACTTCCCCATTTGCAGATGCTGATTCCATGTATGAATCAAGGAAAATTTTCTTATGGGAAAGAAGAATAACATCAGATTGGGAAAACAAAACAGCCATTTATCAACGATAAACAAAAGACACTCTCTCAAGGTAACTTTGGTAGTAGTCCATTAATTCAGTTCCCCAGCAACCAGTGTGAACATGCAATAGGCATATGTCTTTCTACCACATCATTGTACCCTACCACCTCTACTAAACCCCACTTATTCTATAGCTGTCAGTGGATAGCACAGTCTCCAAGTCCTGAGATGTAGCAGGGTAAGGCTGTCTACAAACTCTTGGGGAAGGCCTCCTGGTCCTGTCCTGAGGTTCTTTCACCAAGCTTAGATGTAGCTATTTCAGCTTTGTTTAATAGTTGGATAGAAGATGTCCTCCCTATTTAGATCTGCTGTTCTCTCCAGTTTCAGTTTCAGCCCTCTTTCTGTTGTAGCCCCACTAAGCAACTGTCTCCGTATCATCTTCACTCAAAGTTTCTTCTTAATAGCACAGAGTCTTCAATGGAGGAATTGTTAATAGGAAGCTTATGCAAATAAAGCTCTTTCTGTAGCTGTACTTCTTTGTATTCACCACCATATGGTAGCAAAAAGCCTCTTTCCCTTTTAGAGAACATATCCATTTGGAATGCTGGGTAAAGAGCTTATGCTAATGAGCAGCTCTGTGACCATTCTTCAGAAGCATTCAGGAACAGAGAACTACTTACCATCTAGCACTTCAGACCACAGGCCTTATATGAATTTTGGGGATTCTCAGGATGGTGTAGTGTTGCATAACTCCATTGACTTCAACTGAGCTATACCGATTGATGCCCGCTGAGGATCTGGCCCATTAATTCTTGTAATTTTTTACACAGCTATTTTTCTAAGTTGCAAAGATATCATGGAGGGCATACACAAACTGTTCTGCATTAATATTAACATTAGTATTTTATACGTGAAGGCTAAGCTGCTAATCAACATTGCAAAAATCAGAGAGACAAGATAGGTGAGATACTATCTTTTATTGGACCAACTTCTGTTGGCATGGGGGGAAACTTTCAAGGTTACACCGAGGTCTTCTTCAGGTCTGGAAAATATACTCAGAGTGTCACAGCTAAAGACAAGTTGGAAGGGACTGAAATATTTGTTAACTCCTTTCTCCTGCTGACCCAGCCCTTCAGGAGCATGCTACTCCTCTCCCCTGCCCTTCCTGCTGCCCAGCTAGGGCCCGGGGTCAGCAGGGGAAAAGAGCACGCCACTCCTGTTGCTGCCCTTCCTTGCTGCCCTTCCTGCTGACACGTTGGGGACTGGGGTCAGCAGGGGAAAGGAGCGTATCTTCTTTCCCCTGCTGACCCCACTCCCCCAGGAGCATGCCGCTCCTCTTCCCTGACGTGAGTACCAGCACCTTTTTTTTTTAAAAGAAAAAAAGCATTGCAGAAAAATAATAAAAGACAAAAATGATCTATCATCTGTGGCTGAACACTTTTTTTCCCCACAAAGCAATCACTCTATAGCTGACTTCTCAGTCCTCATCCCAAAGGAAATCTGCACAACTCCTCCAAAACACACACTTGGAAATGTAAATTCATAACTATAGCAAACACTAAAAATCATGGATTGAATAGAGACACTGACTTTATGATTTATTTTAACAATTGCACTTAATCTGCCTTCCACTCCCATAACTGAAGAAATGTTACTGGACGATTTCACATTGAATGGACCTTGAAGTATGTGCTAACTACTTATGCTAGACAATCTGTTCCAATTTTTGTTTAGCAGTGATCTGAAGAACACTGTCCAAGCTTGTCTTTTTCACCAACAGAAGTTGGTCCAATAAAAGACATGATCTCAGTCTTCTTGTCTCTGTAATATCCTTGGATCAATAAGGCTACAACACTGCATATAGGAAAAAAATAGTATGCTATTATGAAATAAACTAAATTTCCAGGTGTTAAAATCAAAGGTAGTCTGTTTTTAATTCTTTTAATCTTTCCTTCAGGGTCACTTCAATACCTTGTCATATTTCTCTGACCTTTGAGGTTAATGTTTGCAAACCGTTTTGAGAATGAAAAGCACTATATAAATGCTTAGTCTAATTGGCTATGTCTACACTTGTTAATTTAAGTCAACTTAACAAAGTCGACTTAAAGTTGACTTAGTTAAGTCGACTTAGTGTGTCTACACTCAATTAAAGTCGACTTAAAGGGAAAGTTACAAAGTCGTACTAGAGCGTCCACACTGGATGCTCTAGGTCGACTTTGTGGGGCTAAGGGGACCTTGGGCAGGTCCACGGTGGCAGGGGGGCACCCCTGGTGTGCAATGGGGCAAAGGGGGACAGGGACCCTGGCAGGGCATGTGGGCAGGGTGTGATGCTGTCTGGATTTAGGGAAGCATTTATGATATTATTTTCTATGGATATCTCATGAATTCTATAATCCATAGGAACTATGTCATGTTTGGTATCAATAGAAAGGTAGTTATTTACTGGGAATGATTATATAGTTTATGTCTAGGAATTGTATTTATATTAGAAGTTAGTTAGTGAGGAATTTGGTAGTATAGCTATACTTTAACTTGTGTCATTCTGGAGGAATGCCTTAGACAGGAGGGTGTGAACAACCATTGTCTCCTTAATGGCTCAGCAGGTCTCTCCCTTTGGTCCATTGTAAGTGAGAGCTTCCTTAACATTAGGAAGACAATGGTTGTCAAATTAAGCCTTAAGTCTAGTGGAAAGGAGACTTAATAAACTCGACTTAATTTTCATTAAGTCGACTTTATTTTCCTTAAGTCGACTTAAGGAAAGTGTAGTGTAGACACAGAGTAAATTAAGTCAACTTAAGCAAGCTTAAGTCAATTTAATTTACAAGTGTATATGCAGCCATTATTATTGTGTAGCCTGTTTGAAATTTTATTTCTAAGTTCCCATACCTTTTATTAACATTATTTTTCATGCCAAAAGTAGCAGTGGAATATGTAAAAATTGTGATTCTGGGATGATCTGAAGTTCCAATTTCATAAGTGAATGATCTACAACCTAGGGTGAATTCTTGCTTCAAAACAGCAAAAGGCATTGGTGATTGCCAGAAATCTAGAACCAGATCCAACTTTCAGTGAACTCAATGGAAGGTTTATACTAAACTCGCACAGTTAGAAATATTTTTGGCCTCTCAATGGGGGAGATATGACATATAATCAAGGGGTGCATCTACACTTACAAATTAAGTCGATTTAAGCTTGCTTAAATTGACTTAATTTAATCTGCGTCTACGTTACATTTTCCTTAAATTGACTTAAGCAGCAGTTTAAGTCAACTTAAGCAAAATTAAAGTCAACTTTATAAAACCTACTTTAAAGTCGATTTTATTGGCTAAGTCGACTTTATTAAGGTACAATGGGGCAAATGCTGAGCCCCCTGGCACTTGGCAAAGGGTGCTCCCCCTGCCACAGTAGACCAGTCCCAGGTCCACCTTGCCCCTACAAGTTGACTTAGGCGTCCACTCTAATCTAAATCAAATTGGCAGGGTCCCCTTTAAGTCGACTTAATTTTTGAATGTAGACATGCTAAGTCGACTTAACAAAGTCAACTTAAAGTCAACTTTGTTAAGTCGATTCAGCAAAGTCGATTTATTTGGCCAAGTGTAGACATAGCCAAGGAAAACACAGATTTTTACATCACATCTCATTCTTCCAAATCAACTTAAAATTCTCATTCCTCTGTGTCTTCCACATTTTACATACAAATTTCTCATCCAAAAGATTTTTTTTTTCAAGGATATTTGGGCAATAGATGCCTTGTCCTATATAAAGGAAAGGCTGCTGTTGTCTTAACTATGGAGAAATTATCAGATTCCTGTCAATTTTAACTTCAAACATCATTTTATCCCCTTCTCAAAATTCCCTCAACCTCTCATAAAAAAGACAAAATAAAATATTATGGTAACTCTCACCCATGTTTTTAATTTTTCTTTTATTTTGTTTTATCTAGGACAACTTTTTATTATGAGATTTTATTATGAGGAAATAGATAATGTTGAGCATATTGTTACGTTATTGTACTCATAATACACTTATTTTTCTGACTTACAAAAGACTGGCTCACAGTTTAATAATTAAATAACATGTGCCATAATTTCCCTCCTAAAAAGCTTTTTGTTAGTGTATTAAAGGATTTTTTCATCTGAAAATAAATTGACTTTGAGCTCATATGGCAAAACAGTCAACAAAAGGGATTCTTATTTTGCAGGCTGGCAAAGATTTAAAAAGATTTATTGGCATTTGATGCTTTCCACCCTATCAGATAATTAGTTTTTTAAAGTATGTATTGACTGCCAACTCTGTGAGTTCCCTGCATTTCTGTCAGAGGGCCAAATTCTGCTCAATTTCCTCATATGAGAAATTTATAAGCACTTTATGGAGTATTTCTGCACAAGGTCCCATGCACCACTTAAGTTCTGTAGTTCTTAAGTACGACCCTATATTGTATTCATTCAAGCTAGTTGAAATTTGTCTGATATAACAGTTTTCAGTTGGCAAAGGTCATTTATTGAAACTGTAACTTCTTGCAGGAACTTGATTTTGACAAAATTTTGTATATGAATAAAACTGAAAATATATATTTTAATAAAGTCACAATGTTCTGTTTTGACAGGCATAGAATGGAATGTTTTGGTCTTTTAAATTGAAGAGACTTCTCTTTCATTTTATAAAAAAAATTAAAAAAATTAAAAACATCAAAATCAAACCAAAACTTTTTGATTGACCTAAAATTAATTTTTAATTAATTTTTTTCATACATTTCATTTTTGGGGGCAATTTTGAGTTTTATTGCTTTTATGAACAAAGAAAATTTCAAAATCACAATTTTCCATATAACAGAAATTTCAGTCCCTGCAGTTTTTGTATTCATCTTGGGAAAATGGAGCTCGGGTAGAGAACAAAGGGCTGTGTAATCTCAGGTGTGACCTGAGGAAGGAGAAACAGGAGAAGGAGGTTACTAAGCAGAAAGGTTTCAACCTGTGCCTTTAAGTTGTTTGTGGCGGAGTCACATCTAGGCCTGATCCACACCTAAAACTTACAATGACCTCGCTTACTTCACTCGCTGGCGCGAAATATCCCATCCTCTGAGACAGTTAGTTAAGGCAACCCAAGCCTTGGTGTAGACACTGCTACACCAGTGGAAGAACTCTGCCATCAAGCTAGCTACTATTTCCAGGGGGATGAATTTACTAAACCAAAGGAAAAAACCCTTCTGTTGCTATGTAAGGGTATATCTACACTTAAAATGCTATTGTAGCCCAGGTGCAGCATTGGAGTTGTGCCACTGTGGTGCTTTAGGATTGACGCTACCTATGCCAATGTAAGTAACCCATCTCCTCAAGAGAGTTCTTCTATCAACCTAGTGCTGTCTACACTAGGGATTGGGCTGGTATAGCTGTGTCTTTTAGAGGTGTAGATGTAACCTTCGGGTGGGCTAAAATTTATTTAATTGCCCTTCTCCAGTGCCTCACAGAAATCAATCCCAATTCCTATGGAGAAAGCAGCTAGAGACCCAGGATCCAGTCTGTATGGGACTCACAGCAAAGATTGCTCAGAGTTACCCTCCCACATTAAAATCCTACTAAAAACAAACATAACAATGAACTTTATTAACTACTAAATAAATAAACCTTATCCTAAGAACAAAGTACAATTAACCACGAACAATCCCTACAGAAACCCCCACATGAAAGATATCCAAGAGTCCCAAAGTCCAGGTGGAGTTCACCCAACTCTCAGCTACAGTCTCTGTTCCAGTGTAGAGGCTTGAGTGGCAAGAAATAGCTGTCCTCTTCTTCCTTTGCTGGAATCCTCTGTAGCATTCCATGCAGGCTTTTTCTTCTCCTTTGCAACCAGCCCTCAGTTCCATATGCATGTCTGCAAGGTCTGTTGCAAATGACTCCATTAGAGGGAGAAAACATCTTGTTCACTCCTGGCTCAGCTTCTCTCCAGAAAACTGAGCACATGGTCTCCCTTCAAGGCAGCTCCTGCCTGCACAGACTGCTGCTCCCATGTCATCTGACTGACAACATTACATCACACCAGCAGGGTACACTGTGGAGCATGCTCAAAATGCTACCACTCCCTGCTTCTGGAAGTTTCTAGTTGTGGGTAGCTAATCTGCCCAGCAACAGTAACCCACCCTCAGTAGGTCTCTCAGGCTATGTCTACACTTGCACTTTTAAGTCAACTTTAACTAAGTCGACTTAGTGTGTCTACACTTAAAATTAAAGTCGACTTAAAGGGGAACTTACAAAGTCGACCTAGAGCGTCCACACTGGATGCTCTAGGTCGACGTTGTGGGGCTAGGGGGACCTTGGGCAGGTCCACGGTGGCGGGGGGGCACCCCCTGTGTACAGTGGGGCAAAGGGGGACAGGGACCCTGGAAGGGCAGAGCCCTGTGTGTGATGCTGTCTGGATTTAGGGAAGCATTTATGATATTATTTTCTATGGATATCTCATAAATGCTATAATCCATAGGAACCATGTCATGTTTGGTATCAATAGAAAGGTAGTAATTTGCTGGGAATGATTATATAGTTTATGTCTAGGAATTCTATTTTGATTAGAAGTTAAGAATTTGATATTATATCCATACTTTAACTTGTGTCATTCTGGACAAATGTCTTAGACGGGAGGGTGTGAACAACCATTGTCTCCTTAATGTTAAGGAATCTGCCAGGTGATGTGATCCCAGGGAGTATCCTGATGAGCCATTGAGGACATAAAGAATACAACCATTGTATCCTTAATGGCTCATCAGTTTAGAAAGTCGAATTAAGCCTTAGGTCGAGTAGAAAGGTGGTTTAATAAAGTCGACTTAATTTTCATTAAGTCGACTTTAGTTTCCTTAAGTCGACTTAAGCAAGCTGCTTAAGTCGACTTAAGAAAAGTGTAGTGTAGACGCAGGGCACATTAAGTCGACTTAAGACAAGCTTAAGTTGACTTAATTTACCAGTGTAGACGCAGCCTCAGAGATAGCCTTTTCAGGCATATGGGTTACATAGATATTTCATACCTCAGAGAGACATAGTTATAGAGATATAAGGTCCTTGTGTAGATCATCCCTTAGCATCTACACTACAGGACTGCAATATCTACATTTAAGTAGTGGTAGTGTTGCATTTGTGCTGCGGTTGTGACAGTAGTGTAGATAAATCCCTAGACAGCAGCACCTTTTGGGGCGCACGAGGAACCTCTGAATACTTCACTTGGTAAATCTGAGTAGTGTAATTGTTATTGTAGGAAAACTATTAACCTTTTTTCTTCACATTCCACATGTTCACTTACCCTGAAACTTTTCAGTTCCTATGGGTATCTTTTCAACTGGACCGACAATGGCTGCATGCTAAATTCAGAAATTAAATGTCATTCTTCTTGCAGTGGCGAAGTGCTGAATAATACTCCAAAGTACAAGTACTTCAGTCCTAACTCTTTATAAGAGTCTGCATAGGAACTAGCAAACTAATTACTGACAGATAAATCTGCTACTACTTATCTGTGAAGTAACAAATCCAGCAGTCTCTAAAATGACAGTAGGAGGGTGGTGAAGCATTGGAATGGGCTATCTAGGGAGGTGGTAGAATCTCCATCTTTGGAGATTTTTAAGGACCGGTTAGACAAAACCCTGGCTGGGGTGATTTAGTGGGAGTGGTCCTGCTTTTTAGCAGGGGGTTGGACGAGATGACCTCATGAGGTCCTTCCAACCCTATTGTTCTATGATTCTATGAGTCTATATTTATTCCTGATCTTTCTGCTGCATATCTTGGCTATAGATAAGAACATAGGAGCTTGTATACTTGGTGTCATGAGTGAGGCTCGCCATGGCACCCCTGGGTGGGGAAATCCGGGGGTTGTAAATGTGGAGGGCTCTCCACAACTAGGTAGCCTCACTCCAAAGTCACTAAATAACCCTCACAAATCAGGGCAACCTGGTCTAGTGGCCACCGAGTCAATACACAGACACTAAATAGCCCTTATAGCCTGGGGCAGTACGGCCGAATGGCCACAGAGTCCTCACACAGTCAACAAGCAGCCCTTGAAGTTCAGAACAATCTGGCCTAGCAATCACAGAGTCACTACAGTCAATAGGCAGCCCTTACAGTTCAAGGCAGTCTGGCCTAGTGGCTGCAGAGTCCTCACACACTCAGTAAGTAGCCCTCTCAGTTCATGACAATCCAGCCTAGCGGCCCCAGAGTAACTACAGTTATTAGGCAGCCTTTACAGCTGAGGCAGCTTGGCCTGGTGGCCACAGAGTCCTCACACAGCAGCCTTTTCAATTCAGGACAATCCAGCCTAGCAGCCACAATACTAAGGGAAACTGCCCCAGGGATGCGTCACTCTGGGTAGGGGGGCTTGGGCCCTCCCACTCCACCAACCCCCAGCCCAGGGCCCTCGCGGTGCCAGGGGTACAGCCCCAAGTCAGTGGGGATCCAGACTGCAACACACTAACTTGTAAGTGATCCTTACGTGATCCTCCCTTGTTCAGGCCCCCTGGACTACTTCCTACTGGGTCATTGCTGCTGGCCTTCCATGGAGCTCCTGGTTGTCCACTACTGCGACTGGCTCTGTTAGCTCCCCTTTGGGGCATTGGGGTTCCCAGGTAGTTGCGGGTACTTGCATGTCTGCCTCCTGTCCGCTCACAGGTAAGGGCTGCTCTCCTCCCAGGTCCCTTGGCTTACTGCTGCCCTCTTGCAGAGGGTGGTGCAGCTCCTGCTCAGGAGCTTCATAGCCATCCTTCCTCCATGCTGGCCAGCCCAGACTGAGCTGTGCTGCCCCCATTTATACTAGGGCAGCAGTCTGAGCATGTCCGGCACTGCCCACAGGATTTGCTTGGCCTTTCCAGTGCTGGGTAAGCCTGTCACACTTGGCCAGATATGTTGTACCTCTAGTACAATATTCTGTCTTTGACAGTAGCCAGTGCTAGAACTTCAGAGGGTGTGCATAGGACAATATAATTTTGAAGAGATCTACCTCTGTCTTCCTCTCTGACCTCTGGAAGTCTAAGATTTAGGGTTTCCCTGAGACGGTATTGTATCCCTGACCATCTTGACTAATAGCCATTGGTGGACCTATCCTCCATGAACTTATCTAGTCTTTTTTATACCCAGTTAAACTTTTGGCCATCACAACAACCCATGACAATGAGTTCCATAGGTTAATTGTGCATTGTCTGAAAAAGCACTTCCTTATGTTTGTGTTAAACCTGCTGTCTATTAATTTCATTGAGTGACCCTATTGAAGGATGGTGCTGAAGAGGAATGGGGAATCGACACTTAAAAAGGAAAAGGATAAACAACATTTCTCTGTTCACTTTTTCCACATCATTCATAATTTTATAGACCTCTATAATATTCTCCCTCAGTCATCTCTTTTCAAAACTGAACAGCCCTAATCTTTTTTGAGTCTCCTCATATTGAAGCGCTTCTGTACCTTTGATCATCTTTGTCGCCCTTCTCTGAATCTTTTCCAGTTCCATGATATCCTTATTTAGATAGGGCAACCAGAACTGGACAAAGTATTCAGTGTATAGGTGCACCATTTCTTGTTTCCCCTGTTCAAAAGGTCTGAAGTCTTATTTCTAGATATCATAAATTGTTCATGGGCCTCACACTATTTTCAATGATATTCATCATAGTTTTACTTGACTATCATTTCCTGCTAACAAACCCAGCAGGACATATGTTGAATAATTATCTTGGGAAACAAACTCTGTGAGGATTATTCCTGTTAACTGCACTGCAGATCTTCACTAAAAGGAGGCTCCTTGATTATTTTATCAAATATTACTGTTCAATTCATTTACAGAAATGTTAATGACTGTAATGAGGGTCCTCTGAAAGGTTATTAAAAGAAAATCTTCCTCTACTGTTTGATAATCTTCTTTTATATATCAACAGCAAGGCCATTCAAACCACTTTTGTTAAAACTCAGGGAAAATACATAAATTATTTGTAGGCTTCAATTGATAAAGCAGATTAGGTTTGTATATAAAATAAAGTTTCTTACAATTACATTATGTGTTCAAACGGTCTTCATGGACTTCACTTCATGGATGAGTCTGATTCTACTTGCATTTACACTAAGGGCTAGTCTTCACTGATGGAGGCTTAGTCGCTGCCATCAGATCAATCTTCTCAATTGATTGATCGGGTCTGTGAAGACCCACTAAGCCAATCAAAAAGTCAATTACTGAAGACCACCCCAGCAAATGGAGTAGCTCTAAGTTGAAGGGAGGTCATTTCCCTTGAACTCAGCGCACTGAAGACACCATGGTAAGTAGGTGATAGGCAGTTGAAGGACATATGCAAGGTACTTTAAGTACTTTGTGTATTTCCCTTCGATTGCCACTGAAATCCTGCCATGGTGTAGACCTGCCTTGAACGTAGCAAATTACGAGTAACTCTGCTACAGTTAACTGAATTACCAGTACATAGGAGACCCAGGGTTCCAGTGAGACTAATACAAACCATAAAGGAGGTCAGGATTTTGATTTTCCTGTATAGGCTAGTTCCGGAATAATTTGGGTAGACGCCCTAAATACTGAACTCCTCTAATTGAAGGGCCAGATCGTCAGCCTGGATAAAGATGCATTGGAATGTATGGTCTCTGACAAAGTGCCCAGATGATAGGATGACCCATCCCAGCAGTCAGCTGCCCTGGCCATACACCCTTCCTGGCTAATGACAGCTGCTATTGGGGCTATCTATGGTGGTTGGGTCTGTGCTCTTCAATGGAGGAAGGTTTATAAATGCCTCCTTCCATTGCTACCGTCTTCTCTAGACAAACTTCTCACTGCTAGGGCCAAGACTGGGTACACCAAGAAAACAAATTAAACTTGAGGTTACATTTTTCTTCAGTGGCATGGCACAGAACTTTCAGACAGATTTTACACATACAAAGTTAAAGTTCTCTTTACAAGCACCATCACTAGTTAACATTTATCATATCAGATTGATAGATGACTGCTTACTACAGAGTACTTGTAAAGTATTTTATAATAAATAGATAACACACTTTCTCCACAAAGGAGAAGAGTGAACCTGACAATATCATGTTCTGGTACGCTTTTGCATTCATTATGTAGAAAGAATTATGGACAAACTATAGATATTTCCTTGTAAATGTTACCATATGTTTTGAGCCCTGTAGAGTTTCTAAAACTTTACTATGACAACACCAAATTTTCTTAAGCTATCCTAAATGTTTTCACTAGAACTCCCACTGAGATACACTTAAGGAAATGAGTTGTATTTCATATATATTAGATGATATTGAAAATTTGAAAAAAAAAATCAGTATAATTCTCCCCTGTACTTCTTCCTAAAAAAACACCCCGATCCTGATGATGAGTATACCATATCACATTGTGCCCTCAGTGGGAACTATCAAGAGAAGGGAGCTAACAGATGCATTTATATAGAAAGACAAATTTTTTGAAATCATTAGTTACAAGATCTAAATAACACTTAATTCTCCCTGTCTTTTCTTTAACTATGAGGCTCTGTATTTAGCAGGGTTCTTACTCTGATCTGAAATGAATGATAGAAGCAAATCTTTAAAACTGCATAAAGACAATTCTCTATGATTGATTTTGTTTTGTCTCTGAGAAGCCTGAATGGAATTCCAAGGTTATTTGCTGTTAGAGATCCAAATAATAAAAAAATCTTTTCAGGTTCTGAAATGTAACTAAGTTTTATTTTCAAACCTAGCAACACTGGGAATATTTCAGTGGCTACTTTAAATCACGAACAAATTCTGGTCTTTAAAATAATAATAATTAATGAATAATTTGACTTGCATATTCCTTTATCATCCACTTCTTGATCATAGATGGAGATTTTTCCCATTCTGCTGACATCTGAAATGCAACCAGTTATGGAAGAAAATGTGGCTGGCAGATTTAGAGGACAGTTTTCAGCTGGAGCACTTAAATGGCTTTGAAGTATGGAGCCAGAGCAGAGGGAAGACTCCATAATAGGGAAGTATTGTTTATTTTTGTGGTTATGGGGAACTTTTTTGTGGATTTGATAAGAGGAGTTTCCTCATTGCAGTAGCAGAAGAGAAACTTTCTTTAGTGGTGTAGGGACAGGAAGTTTGTTTGTGGATTAGAAGGTGCTGATGGAAAGACTGGGGCAAAGGAAGGAATGTGGATGCTGCAGTATGGAAAGGAAGAGGCAGCAGTAGCAGCAATTTTGAAGGCAAGTAGAGGCCACTAACTCCTTTCCCCTTGAATATGTTTACAGTAAATGTATGAGGAATAGTATTACAGCTTATTTACTTTCAAGGTGCTCATTTGATCTTTTGCTGGTTTCCTTTCTCCATCATGTGATCTTTTAATTTAAACACCTTCATTAGAGTTCTGATTCTGGGTTTCTTTTTTTATTTTTGAACATATTTCTATAGGCTTTTGATTCTGGCATTGAAAACCATTTATGGCAATTTGCCATCCTACCAGATCCAATCTCCTTCTTGTAGACTAAGCCCCATCATAGCCTGTCCCTATCAGGGGAATTATTAAAAAAAAGCCTGCCCTCATTCAGCAAATCCAGCCCTTAAAGGGCCAGTCAGAGTAGTAGGCCTTTTTCGCATTGTGGTATGTACCTCTTAAGTTTCACATTGTTTATTCTTTTGTCCAGTTTGAATTATAAAACTAATGCTCTTGGCTATTTTGCTCCTTGAGTCTCCTTTAGTGCTCTGTGTAATGTTTTATGCATATCATTTTGCCACATACACATTCATTTTACTAAATTTGCAGTAACCTACTGGTTGTCCCATCTCCCTCAGGTCATGAGTGAATGAAAGGGAACAGTTCAGCCAGTCAGCCAGCCACTAAAAGCCAGTAAAGAAAGAACTCTAGTTTGCTGTTTGTGAAAGTGGAGGTGTCCTGTGGTCATTGATTTTCTGAGATGAGATCTGACATTAAGAACTGGATGATATTCAGATGTAGGGCTTCATATATAACAAACCTGAATCCAAATATCTGCCTTTATGACCTTCCCTAGCATGTACTTAAGAGCAGTGCTTCTCAAATGATGGGTCCGTGACACTTTGATGCTGGCAGGCCAGGTGCCTGTTCATGCCAAGGCCCAAGGCCTCACTGAATACTGACAAATGCACAGCTGGAAACCAGTCTGGCTCACCTGTGGGTTAGTACTTTTATAAGAATGTGTTTAGACTTTACAGTATGCTTGTAGGATGCTGCATGTATTAATCCTATTTATGATATCTGTATCTCACGCTATAAGGGAATATTTAAGAGTTTGCTCTATAACTGTAAAATGTTTGTTCTGAAACTATGTAATTCACCAAACAGAAACAAAATTTCACCCAGTGCAAAATGCTGAAGTCCTACAGTAGATGTTATCTCCTGACCACCAGGAAGGACTATTGTAGAACAAAGACTTTGTCGATTGCTCTCCACACCCAGTCATGAAGAGGTTATGTGCAGAAGTGCTGGTCCCATCAACTTGGACCCTACAGAGGTGGGGATAAAAATCCCTGATCAGAAGGAATTCTTTATGCTGTCTTGGCTCAGAAATTCAAAGATTCCCTAAATATGAGAAGGAGATACTGAAGTTGCTAGTCTTCGGTTAGCCTCAAAGAACATAAAATCTTATAGATGCTTCTACTAACTTTTAAACTTAAGGCGGTATCTCATTTGGATGGATATGCTTGCCTGCTTTCTTCTTGTGCTAGGCTCTCTCTGGCCGGGCAGCAGCAATGGGGCCTCTGGAGAGGAGGGAGGGAGGCGCCGGTAGGCTGGGAGGAGCTGGAAGCGGAGCCTGCTGGAGAGAGCAGGTTGGGGTCATGGCCAAGCAGGTCACTGCCCAGGTGAGAGCAGGCAGGGGTGCCCATCCCAATCCCTGAGCTGGGCAGGACACCCTGGCAGGGAGAGACCTGGTCTAGAGCTGGTCTGCGTGGAGCACTGTGCTGGGAATGGTTCAGGCTAAGTGGAGCCTGATGGCAGGAGAGGTTCTGAATGTTCATGGGCATCCAGCCCTTTAAAAATTAATCAAATTTTAATTAATTAATTGATGTCATTAAAATTAATTTAAAATTAATTAATTAACTTTTAATTTAATTTAATTTTAATTAAATAGACTTGTGGCCCCTCAGGTTTGGAAAAATTATATTTGTGGCCCTCGAGCCAAAAAGGTTGGGCACCACTGGTGTAAAGTGGCCATCTATCAGAGAGTCAAGCTTGCCTGGCTGGCAAGATAAATTGGATTGCTCAAGGGGACTGTCAGTGAATGCTTGAGAAGTGTACCCTTGTTACATGGCTGGTGAAATCTAAGGATAGAACTCACAACCAATTTGGAGTTTATGTCTGCTTCTTTGCCCTGAGGTTGATATTCTCGCTCTTGAGCCACTCCAGTTAGCATGACAAGGCCATCTAATCATTTTCAGGAGTTGTAGAACTACTCGATAGAACAGACAAAGAATGCCTGAAGGGCAATAATATGGGATGCAGGGAGGGGTGGGTACAACAGGTAGCCCATCAGAGAGCATTAAAAAGTGGCTGAAGGGATCAGGAAATTTCAGACTCATTGGCTTTAAGATGTACTTCTGTTTAAACTTGTGCCCTTATAATGCATCTACTTAGACTTTACCTTTCATCTGACATATAACACTTTCTCAGAAAAAGATGTTGCTCATATTTTTCTTTTAATTTTATAGTAGTGACAGGAATCCATTTACCTAATATTTTTTATATGAGGAATTCTATTGTTGGTATGGTACCAGGTAGATTTATGGTGTATGAAGCCATGATGTTGGCAAACAGAAGGGCTGCAAAATTGAAAAAAGGCTTCATTGTAAAGTTCAGGGCTGTCCCTGGGGGGGAGGGGGCAAATGGGGCGATTGCCCTGAGTCCTGTGGTTATGTGGGCCCCGCGCTGTCCTGCTCCCAGTGGGGCAGTGTGGGGCCCACACGCGCTGCAGCCCCCCCCCCCCCCACGGCCGCACTTCCTCCTAGTCCCCGCTGACTTTGGCAGTGAGCTGAAGGCAGCGGGGCAGGGCGGGCCAGGAGCGCTATGCCTGGTCCTCCCCACCCCTAGGGCAGAGCAGGCAAGCCCAGGGGCGGAGTACATGGCTGGGGCCCAGCCTCTGGGCTGGCCTGCCCCACATGGCCACATGCTGCCGGCTCCCCACACCGGCGACCTCAGCCTCCGGGGCCATCTCCCTGGGGGACAGAGCAGGCTGGTGGGCCCCACCTCCACTCCCCCCAAGGCACGGCCCTGGTAAAGTTATCCATCCATGTTTCTTTTCAATTGCTGTAATTTCAGGGAGGACATAGTTTATTCTTCATATAAACACAAGGATACAACCATCTTGTTAAAGAACAAAGAGTAAAGTCAGTGGGGTTACACCAATGTAAAACTGACATAAATAAGAGCAAAGTCAGCCCCACAGTGTTTATAATATGCTGTTTTCTCCTCACTCACCATGTCAGCCAGTTTTGGGAATAATGTATAAAGATGATGCCATATGTTTTATTAGGAGTACTGAATTATAAATTGTTGCCTAAATTATATCATTTAGAATATAGTGCACTCTTCTAATTATCTCCATACATGAAAGATCACTGATGTATAAAACAACTTCACCAAATTGCAGTATGATTTGGCTTTGAATTTGTGCTTACCTGTATGTAGAATAATAATAATAATAATAAAATGCAGCACAATTTTATTTGAAAGTAACAAAATAATTTATTAAAAATGCATCTCATCATTACACTGTCAGACAACTTTAATATGCCGCTTCTTTGACATTTGATTCATATAAGCAAGGAACATCTGGGATGTAGTTTTACAAGATAATATAAATAACTTGCATTGAACCAGTGTTTGAAAATGATTAAGCTGTTCATCAGTCCAAATCAGTGGGGAAAGCTTGCTACAAAAAATGTATCAAGTATCTTTTATCCCTGTAGCTCAGCAAATGAATTTCCACAACAGAATTTTGTCATCTGGCAGCTCTTGGAATGGGGTATATGATGACTAATCCAAAAATACCTGGGCATGCATTGTTGTTTCCCTTGTGATATGTGATAAATGAGAGAAATTAGGGAGATGAGGCAAGGCTTCACAATATAAATAGGCAACTCAGATTTTTAGAGTATCTCCTTCCACTGAGCAATATAAGAAAGCATACACAATTTTTAAAAATAAGATATCTGTGCATCAAATCAGCTAGTTCCAAATGAAACACTTTTAAGCAAGCCAGGACAATTAGGTTCAATTTAATTGATCAATAACAGACAATTATTTTGAGTACCATGTTATTGTTATAGGCTAGTGCTAACAAAAGAAAAAAATGTACATTTCTCTTTTCAGGTACATTTCTTAAATTTAAAAAAAAACTATTCTAAAACAAATATTTGAAACCTAATTTAAAGATTTGGGGAATTATTGTGTTGACAAAAATCTTTTTCACACACAAAATGCACCAACACATATTGCAATAAAATTAATTTTAGTCCATTAGTATTCTATCCTACAGAATAGAGCCAGACTTATAAAATTTCATATGTATGAGATTCCTAGGATAAGCTAGTGCCAGTTTCCCTTGCAGATGATTCCCCTGACTGCAGTCAAACTCCATCTCACTGCATACCTTACCTACTGCACCTACAGAACGTATTCAGTATGGGTCATTCCTTTGACAGACGTGCATTCATTTCTTTGTCTTTCCCCTTCATCAATTTCAATCCTCCTATTTAAACATTCTTTGCCACTTGGGCCTCAGCACATCAACTCATTCTCTTACATCTCAGTCTTTAACTGCTGTACACCCTTGTCTCATGCTCTATGGCAAATGCAGAGAGAGGGAGTCACTGATGCAAATTACAGCTGACCAGAATTTTTCTTTTGGCAAAAGGGTTTTCCATCAAAAAATGCTGAGCTGACAAACCTTTTTGTGTAAAATCATATTAATTTTGATGAATTTTTGTTTAGGAAAATAATTGGGGAAAATTGAAAACATCAAAATGTCCCATTAACATTTTCAGAACTAAAAGTTAACTTTTTGTTTCAAAATGACTTTTCCCTCACTTCAATTTTAAAAAAAGATTGAAATTGAATTAAATATTGTGACCGATGCAAAACTAATTTTTGCAGAATTTCATTTTGTAATAAATTGCAAAACTTTGAATTAAAGTTAAATAATTTAAAATTTTTTGAGTTTCATGGAGAGAAAATCCATTTTCTAGCAAGTCAGATAGGAATCCTTTCTCGTTCCCTTCTTGGAACAAAATGATAGCTCTAGTTCCAGTGTTAGGAATCATCATGACTTCTAAGGCTATGTCTATACTAGAAAAGTTAAGTTGACTTTGTTAACAAAGTCGACTTAACTTTTCTAGTGTAGTCATAGCCCCTTGTCAAATTTATTAAGTCAACTTAATGTTTTAAGTCAACATAATAAGGTCGATTTAGGTGCTAATCCCTGTCCACACTGGCTTTAAGTGAATTTAAGAGTCGACTTAAGGCTTAAGTCGACCTAAAAGGAGGTGTATTTAAGTCAACTTAAGGTTTCCTTAAGTCGACTTAAGGCAATGCTTAAGTTGACTTAATAAAAGCCCAGTGTGGACGTGGCTTTGTTTAGGTCGACTTAAGCCTCCTTGGCTATGTCTACAGTAGGAAAAGTTAGGTTGACTTTGTTAAGTCGACTTAATAAGGTTGCCTTTAAGTCGAGTTAAAGTCGACCTTATTAAGTCAATTTAACAAAGTGGTTACCCTTAACCAGGACTTATTAATTTGAGCTAACTTCTCTTAGGTCGACCTAAGAAAGTGGACTTTTGCATCCACACTGGCCTTAGGTCGACCTAAGGAAGGGTTAGGTTGACCTACGCAGGGTTAGTTCGAATACCCCGTGGTTCTTATTAACTCCACCTAAGCTTTCATTAGGTCGACTTAAGGATTTTCTTAAGTCGACCTAATGAAACCCTAGGATGGACAGAGTTTAAGTTAGATCAACATAAACCTCCTTTAGTCGACCTAACTTGCCAGTGTAGACTTAAGCTGCCCCTTAATTCGAATTAAGGAAAAACTAGTTCGAATTAATAACACCTAGTTTTAATTCGAGCTAGAGCTTAAGTCGACTTCTTCAGTCGATTTAAGCCAGTGTGGATGCCCTAAGTTGACTTGGTCTAATAGGAGACCTAGGGCAGGGGGGACAAGGGAACCCCACATGGCTCCCTGGCAGAAAGGAGCCACCGTGGCTCCCTTGTCCCCTGGGGAGCCCCTGCTCCCTTCTCCTCAGACCCACAGCTTTCCTGCCAGAGAAGCCGCAATCCCAGGGAGAAGGGCTCCCCAGCCAGGGCTCCAGCGGGGGGCAATACCCCCAGAACCCTGGCTGGAGAGCCCTGGGGGCTCCCTTCTCCCCAGGAAGCTGCTCGCAGCTCCACCTGGGGAGAGCCAGTCCCAAGTGGGGCTGGTTCTCCCCGAGACCAGGAAGCCGCCAGCCCCAAGCAGTCCCGGGGAGAAAGGAGCATGAGGGTTCTCTTCTGGCCATTTGGATCCCAGGGAAAAGGGAGCCCTGCAGTCCCTTCTGGCTGGGACCGCTTGGGTCCGGGGAGAAGGGAGCCAGAGCTTGAACTCCCTTGGGTCCGGGCAAGAATGGAGCATGCTTCAGCCTACAGGAGATCTCCGGGGTTTCCCCTGTCAGCTGGAGTGCCGTCAATTGCCGGCACGGCCCTCCAGCTGATAGGGAAACCCTGGGAATCCCCTATCAGCTGGACCGTGGTCCCGAGAAGGGACCATGGGGCTCTCTTCTCCCTGGGACCCCATTGTCCCTCCTAGAAGGGAGCCCCACACTCCCTTCTTTCTGGGACCACTGGAGCCAGGTGAACCAGCGGTGGCTTCCCAGTCTCGGGGAAAACCAGCTTCGCGGAGGGCAGGCTGTCCCCAGGACGAGCCGCTAGCAGCTTGCCTGTCTCGGGGAGAGTCAGCCCCTCTCATGGGGTTGGCTCTCTCCTGGACAAGCCCCCCTTGCCGCTCCTCTTTGACCTAATCAGTCAACTTAGAGAGTCTAGTGTGGACTCTCTAAGTCAACTTAATAAGGTCATCTTTAAGTCGACTTAAAAGTCTTGTGTAGACTGTTTGGCTGCGTCTACACTGGTAAATTAAGTCGACTGAAGCTTGGCTTAAGTCAACTTAATGTGCCCTGCGTCTACACTACACTTTGCTTAAGTCGACTTAAGCAGCTTGCTTAAGTCGACTTAAGGAAAATAAAGTCGACTTAATGAAAATTAAGTCGACTTTATTAAACCACCTTTCTACTCGACCTAAGGCTCAATTCAACTTTCTAAAGTCGAATTAAGCCAGTGTAGCCCTGGGGTAGCCCTAAGTCGACTTAGGGCTACCCCAGGACTACACCAATGCCCTCCCTGCCAGGGGGGGCACAGGGGGAGCCTGGCATGCCCCCCAAAGGGCAGGGCATGTGGGCACAATGTGACACTGTCTGGATTTAGGGAAGGATTTATGATATTATTTTCTATGGATATCTCATAAATGCTATAATCCATAGGAACTATGTCATGTTTGGTATCAATAGAAA